>PVKY010001082.1:0-35573 GCA_004027775.1 Bradypus variegatus | reverse complement strand
GGAGTTAAGAAATGAGAGGAGGATTTTTGTTTGGGGTGAAGGGAATCTTCTAGAAATGGATGGTGGGAAGGTAATAGAATTGCAACATTCTAAATGTGATTAATCACACTAATGGAATGCTAGAGAG
Organism: Bradypus variegatus; assembly: GCA_004027775.1. Lineage (NCBI taxonomy): Eukaryota > Metazoa > Chordata > Mammalia > Pilosa > Bradypodidae > Bradypus > Bradypus variegatus. The sequence goes on along the minus strand of PVKY010001082.1, from coordinate 35,446 downwards.
GGGTGGAATGGGAAGATTTGGGCTATATACATGGGTGTTAGGGAGGGAGGGAGGGAGGGAGGGGAAGAGACGATGGTGTGACAGGATCTTAAAGGTGATGGATTGGGGTTATCGGGGGAGAGGGGTCAGGGTATTATGGAGTTGTAGGTATGGGATTTGTACTGTTTTAGCATACGTTCCTGTACAATTGAACTTATTTCAAAATAAAATTTATTAATAAAAAAAAAAATATATATATATATATACAGCTCAACTAAGTGACTCAATTTCACTTACACTGTAATCATTTCCATAATACATAACATACTTTGAATTAAACAGTTTCATTCAACTAATGTTTACTGACTCACAACTAATTTGCTAGGTGCCAGGCTATGTACAATTCACCCTAGCTGTGCTTCTCAGTTCTAACAGAGCTTCTGCCAACTCAATCCACCAATAAAATTGACCTTATTCTTCCAAATTTCTCCAGACATTATTAAATTTGTTTTCTCACACAGTCCAAGGTCTCCACACCCAATATTTAATGAATGATGAGCTAATTATCTAATTTATAATTTAATTCAAATTTAGGAAAGGTGTTAGACAGAACCAAAAATAACTCTTGCTCCCTGTGCTGGTTTGCAGCCGTTATGTTCCCAGAAAGACCATGTTCTTTTAATCCATCCATGTGAGAGAAAACCTAGTATGGGTAGGACATTTGGTTAGGCTATTTCAATTGAGATGTGACCCAGCCCTTTCAAGGTAGGTCTTAATCCTTTACTGGAGTCCTTTGTGAAGAGGATAAAAGACAGTAAAAGCCCAGAGAGCTGAGAGAGAAACACCCCAGGAGAAATAAGCAAGGCCACTGAAACAAAAAAACCAGGAGAGAAGGACCAGCAGACGTCACTGTGGGCCTTCCCATGTGACAGAGGAACCCTGGATGCCAACAGCCTCTCCTCAGAGAAGGTATCTTCCTCTTGATGCCTTAATCTGGACATTTTCATGGCCTTTGAACTATCAAATTGTAACTTAATTAATCCGCACTGAAAAAGCCAACCCATTTCTGGTACACTGCCTTCTGGTTGCTTTAGCAAACCAAAACACTCTCAAGAGCTATTTTTCAACTGCCAAACTGCTCAGCTTGTTCTAAGGGAAGTGAAGTTTCCAGAGACAGTCACAGCTTCAATCAGATGAGCCTGTGCAGCTACAGCGGGTGCTGCCTTTCGGTGGACAGGTCACCCAATCACACCAACGCTGCGCAGAGAGGGGAGGCTGGCTCACCTGCACCAGGGCCTCCTTCATGGCGGCCCAGTTGGACACCCGCCACGCACACTCCAGGACAAGGTACGGGTTTATGTGACCTTTGGACTGGCCATACTCGGTCAGGGCTTCCCACTGGTTCAACTCTTTAGAGCACCTAGAAAACCAGGGATTCAAAAGCAAAAGCTCAGTTACCAGCACATTTAAGAGATTCAGGAAGGGCAGGGGATAGGATTTTAAGTAGTATTTCCATTCCACAAAAGAAAACTCCGACACAGCAAAGGGCAGACTTCTGAGGGATAACATGGCTTTCTCTGCTGGAGGGTCAACTTCTCTGCCCCAGGGAAGAAAACTGCTGTCCCAGGACACCAAGAACTGCCCATGCCACTGCCGAGGGCCCAGCGCACTGCAGTCAGCAGAGAGGCAGCAATAACATTCTTCTCTAACAGATACTTTAAATTACTCAAGACTTTAGAAATTGTTCTTGGAATGTTCTATTTGTTCTTTAAGGAGTCATAAAGAAAGCAAACAAGTCTTTCAAAAATACTCATTATGAGAAAACTTCAGATTTTCATTGTTTCTCTTAACACATTCCTGCAAAAGACTGTATCCAGCTTTTTACCGAATCCAGTGGTCTTCCCAAAGTTGGTATTCTGGGAAAATAGCAGGGGATGCATTACTCCTCTCGTGTTCTTTTTTGGCTTTATCCATCGCCTTCTCATAGGATTCTTGTGCCTAAAAAAGTTAATAATGCTCTCAAACCACTGTTTCCACGATGACTGCTGACTTACTCTGCGAAAGCTGGACTGCAGACCTAGGAGAGCCTCAAACTCTTCCCCACCGTTACCGACACCCACAAATCTCTATCCCCAAAGGACGGAAACAAGCAGTAGGAGAAAAGAGGGTATGTGGTTCCCCACACAGAAGGGAAGGTGGGGAGACTGTCAAAGCCAAGGATTCCTTTCTCTATTCTTGAACGCTGAGAGCAGGAAACATAAGTATTTGATTCTTTCTGTGGCTCAGTGCCCTCCACAGGGCTGAAAATTACACATATTCTACAATCGGAGTCCATGCTACACTGAAAGGACAAACATGAGGCTTAAAAGTTGAAGAGGAAATGCAAACTACCCACCATTTTCAACAGGATCAATGACTGCAGATAAAAATCATCCATATTAGCACCAAACTAAAGGCTCAGGACTAAGTTTTAAACTCATGTTCTTATAACGTATGTAGGTTTGTCAACTGAGACTTCGATAAAGGTCCTTTACATGCAGGCTAAATACTTTAAGCAAGACAGTAAACCTGTTTAAACCTGAACACGGACTTGCGGACAGTCCATAAAAGAACCAGCACGTGACCTTTTGTTAACCAGGCCAGCTCGCCATCCCCTCCACCTGGCTACCTGCTCGAAGAAGCCATGCTGCTCATAGGCAATGGCCGTCGCGGTCTCCGAGTACTTGCAACGCTTCTGCCATAAGCCAGCCCACATATCCTCCTCTTGTAGCAGAGAGTAAAGTTCAGCAAGGGAATCCAGTATTTCCTGAAAACAGCACAACATGGTGTCTGAGTGCTCATGACAAAAAATTTTTTTTTTCAATAAAGCAATTCCATTGTGCTGTAATTTAACATCTTTTGGTGAATGCATTCACTGAGATGGTGAGCTCGTGTGAAAGGAAGAAGGAATTAGCAAAATGAGGCCAGTCCCTCACCTGCTGCGGTGGAGTTATGCTCTCCTGCTCGTAAAATTCCGTAGTTTGTTTTGGCTTAATCTGAAGACTCAGCCCCTTTTCAAAAGCCTGGTGCTCCAGCATTAACGTGGAGCGGAACCACAGGTTGTGCGTCTTCCCCAAGTACTTCAGCACGCAGGGCCGGATGGGAATGGGAGGGACGCACTGGGACATGGCCTCCAGGAAGCAGTTCAGGGCGCTGGGCTGGCAGTCCCGCTGCACCTGGTGGCTGCCGCTGCACAGGAACGGGCTGATTTCGCCGGCCAGAGCCTGAAACCAGCAGGACGTTAACGCAGACCTTCATTCAGAAATCACCTTCTCTCACAGCATCAAGGAAAATGTGTGATAATTCACCCACGTGTCAGTCAACAGTTTTTTCATCCTTTGCCATTTAGCAAAGCCTGCCTTCTTTCATACTCATCAAAAGCAAAAGCCACATTTTTCCAAAGCAGGATTTTAAATATATACTCACATGCTGCTGTCTGTCAGACAGAATTTTCCACAATCTGGGAAAAAGCTGGACCCACGTCTTTTCTGCCAATGTTGTAGAAATGTGACATAGCTGAACAAAGGCGCTGAGCAGTGCTCCCGTCTACAGGGACAAGAAAGACGAGCTCAGGTGGTCCCGGGCTCGAGCTGAAGACCCTGCCACATGAATGCCTCTCACACCCCTGCTCCCAAGTCACTGTCTCATACTTTAGCAGATGCTCCTTCACTATCACAGGTCTGAGCCAACTGCCAGGAGCCCCTGGTGTGCTAAGCACACCTAGATTGGTTCTTAACCTTTAAGGGAAAGTTCTGGCATTGTTGATTCCACCATGTCCAAGAACTACAGGAACAATGACAATGTTGAAAGTACATTTAAGAGGTAAACAGAATAAAATGAAAATACAAAAGAGAAAACAGGAAAAGCACATGCATGTGAGATGAGGGATGTGCCAATAGTTAAAATTCTGAAGAAAACATACAGACACATGAAAGTTCTGAGTCTCTGCAACTGGCAATGGACAAGAGATGAAGAAAGTAATTGATGGGAATGGAAAACTGGACTGAAGCCAAAGTTGGAGACTGATGGCTCAAGGGGTCATGTTAAGGCCATGAGCATGTTTTATTTTGCCCATAGCTTTGTTGTTTTGTTTTTTTTTAATCTGAATTAGCTGCCAACAATTCTTAAAAACAGCCAGGTTTCTCGCCTACTTAAACCCAGTCTGGTCCACACTCCCCAGGGCTCCCAGCAGCTGACGCCACGGCTCACACACACTCGCCAGTCCACCCCCATCCCTGCAAGCTCAACGTGGAGAGTGCCAGGTGACACACGTGCCACTCATCCTCCCCACAGCAGACCCAAGAACAGCACTCGTTCTTGTATCTATGTCTCTATCAAACACGCAAAATCGAGGACACAAATATTTCAAGGAATATGAGTGTCTTCCTTCAAATGTGTCTGATGCCCACGCTGCCTCTAGGAGGAAATGACACCACCGAAGACAATTATGAAACGTGCCTGTTCATCCACATTCTCAGCCCTGGGGGGTGGCTGGGGGGTGCCTCTTGGCTCTGAGCCAACTTAGCAGAAGGCCACCAGCTGAGAGCAGTGTCACAGACCTGCTGGGAAAAATGCTCAAACAAGTGGTGGGCTTGTTCTAACTTAGAGTGAAGATGTGTGGATGCTGTGGTGGTCTCACAACATCCCAAGAGACCAAGAAGGCTGCCACTGGCCCCAACAGATTTCCCACAGAGCACACAATGGTCAGTTGGGGGGAAAGAAGTCCAATGGAAAAGAGAAAAAGAGTCTGCATCCTAGGGGTAAGGACTAACTCAAATATCACTGAGTCCCTTTGGACTTCACAACAAAGAGCGCAGAAAGAGCCCATTGGCAACTGACCACCAAGGGAGAGTAGCTTCAGGAATAAAAACATCCTGGAAAAATTGTAAATAAAATGGTTTTAACCCCACCTCACTCTATGAAAAACTCTGAGTCAGTTTCACGACTACATGTAACAAAACGAACATCGCCCCCTGCAACTCCCTAACTGCTGCTTTCCTTTCTGCGTAGCACTCACTACCACCCAACGCAGGCCATGTCAGGTTGATTTCTTACTCGATTATTTCCCCCATCAGAACGCACGGCCTATGAGGCAGGCTTTTACCTGCTTTGTTCATTGCTATACTCCCAGTGCCCAGAACAGTGCCTGGTATATAGTATGGCCTCAATTTGTTGAAGAACTAAATAAATAAACATAAAAGATGGAATGAGGGAAACAGGACACAATGCAATGCAAGGGAAAGGTAAAATTGTCAGAAGGGAGGGTCATTCACAAAACAAGCACCACCAAGAGCTACCTGCAGAAATTCGGCTTGGGGATCTCTAGTGACCCATGTCCAGTGAGAGACATGATGGCTCCCATGGTTACGGGGCACACACAGCTGTGCTGGGGATGTTCTGAGGCTCCCCTCCATGGCATGCATCTGGGGTGCAGATGCTTCCGGCTGCCAAGGAAGTGCACACAGCCATAAGCCTGCCCTTTCTCTTACCAAGCGCAGTGAGGACAGGGCCACAGAGCCGTCCACGATGACTGCAATGCAGAGGGCTGGGGGTGTCCTCAGACACGACCCTCCTCGGGAAGCCATGTCTGTTCTACCCCAATGCACAGTCCACAGCACGGTTGCAGCCCCAGAAGGGCATGCAGAGGGGTGCAGTTACTCTTTCAGCAATGCGTGGCTGAAGCATTCAACCTTCAACTTACTCCCTGATAGCTCCTCCACAGTGAACTGACCATCAAATCTGTCAGCATCTGCCCTTTGGGGATGGAACATGGAGCCACAACTGTTCTTTCTGAAGCTATGCAGTCAGGGCAGGGGTCAAAAGGGCTCGTCTGTGACAAGCAAAGCATTTCTTTTCTATATAAAAGGATGTTTTGCTTCCCGCTCCAAAGGAAGATCAAGCGTTTTATGCTTATTCATGACCACAACTGTGTCACTCAGATACAAGTTCAAAATTTTATTTAGTGTAGAAATTCCGGATAGGTTACCTCACAAAAGTGAAATGCAAAAATTATTTGTGGAATAGTTTTTTCATGAGTTTTCTTCACCTGACTTTTTTTATGAACAGAAAACCACTGTTTTACTTGTAGTACTGTTGAGAAGTGCCTTGGCATATGGAGCCTTAAGTTGCTGACAGTCATGACCTGACAGTGACCCTTCCTGGGCTAAGCCGAGGGCCGTGAAAGTGTGCAAGCCTCAGAGCTTCTATCCAGCTAGAACTCAAAACAGATTTATTTGGAAGGTTTTTTCCCCCAAAAAAGTGGGACTGATTTACCATATTAACTTGTTCTCATTTTCTCCTCTTTCATTGTACTTGAAAAATATCCAGCATAAGTCGTACCATGTATTTATAAAAAACAATTTTACCATTTCTTTCAAAGGATAGTAGTGGAGAAATTAACCTCTTTTTCTTATTTTTTTCTTATAAGACATTATAACTTCTTTCTCAAACCTTTATATAAAATATCCACTTTAGAGTCTCAAAAGGACTATAATGGTTTCAACTGAGATAGGAAAGAAAAGAAGCATAACTTGTACAAGAAAATTTTACACTGCTGTGGAATAACCTAACTTAGGATTCAAATTTTTCAGGGGGAAAAAAAACTACCCTTCCAAACTTGCATACAGACCTTCACTTCCCGAAGAGTATCAAGAAATTTGTCATGCCTATTGGTTAACATATGCAGCTGGTTCCCAATGTCCTTTTCAGAAAGTTCTTTGGTCTTGGGTGTGCTAGTCTGATCTCCAGGAGCTAGTTCAATATCTATCTCTACGTCCTAAAAAAAAAAAGCAAAAAAAACAAACAAAACCAAAAAGGTCAAACAGTGAAAGTAAACACAACAAAACCAATTCCTATACACTTCTTGTTACATTTTTGATGAGTAAAATTTGTTAGTTTCCTGGAAGTTTGTAATTATCTAAATGACCTTGCTGGGATTCTAACATAAACAAACTAGACCAGACTTTTCTCTCTTTGAATAACAGCATGAAAATGTCACAATTTTGCCTTCATATTTGGATTATGGAAAGCAAAATAGGAAAAAAAAAAAAGTATAAGCTTTAAACAATAAAAATAGAGATGTTTAGAAATCACAGCCTAACATTCTTCAAAATGCAACACAGTTCCCTCGCTGCCCTGCGCATTCAGATAAGAAAACTGACAGGGTCTCACGGCAGGGACACTGCTGGAGCAATGTTCTTGTTCAATATGTTCCCAAAGAGGAATAAACCTTATTTTTGTCCAAAGCTTCTGAGAAGTCACAATCAACAATTTAATTATCAAACTACTCCTCTAAATCAACTTGTCAGTCATTTTGTATGCACCCTTGGGAACACAGAAGAATCATTTCAAAGTCTGGGGTTCATTTCACAAGTCAATTACAGAAAGAAAGATGATCAAATCACCACATGACCCAGGCATTAGCAGGAGTGAAGATTTCAAATCCTTATTTACTAATAAAATGAGCAGCTATCCTGCAAATGGCAGAGGAAACAAACTACACCTTTGATAGAAGAGGGGGCCCCTCTCTTTGATATGGGGTAGCTATTTTCTAAAGTCCAACACTCCAGAGAGGCTGAGCTTCCCCAAAGAAAGCACAGTCTAGAAAACATCTAAGCCTGGGGTAGTATCCCTCACCCCGTCACGGGCACTGACAGCCATCAAGGCAAAGGCACCAGCTGTGACCTGGGCTTACACGTGGCTCACCAGTTCTTGGAAAACCCAGGGGCTCCCTGGCTGCCCATACCAGAGACAGGCGGAGAGAAGGAAGGTTCCTAGAAGGCTGCCAGGGGGACCAGTTAGAGCGATGGTTTCTCTATGGCAGCTGTCACAACCCAAAGCAGTGCTCTATAATACAACCTAGGCTACTTCTCACTTGGAGAGGAAACTCACAAAAAGAGTTAAATGTTCTGTACTAAGCACTACTAGCTCATGACAAAGCAAGCTATCTCAAAACTGAATGGCAATACAAGATGTCTATCAATTTTAACCTTGAAAAAACTGAATAGAACTCAGGTACCACACTCAGAGATTTAAGGCTGCTCCAAAAAAAGATAAAAAAAAATTACTATGGCTGATCGAAACTTCAGCAGGAATGGGGATTCTGCCTGTAAAAGGAGGCACCAAGAAATCAGTGTTACCTCCTCTTTGGACTCGCTGTTCTCGCGCTCCCGAGGCTCCTGCTTGACATGAGTGACCATGGCGAAGGCTGCTCGGTCATGGCTGTCCGCCAGGTTGATGACGTTGGTAATGGATGGGAGCATCGCTCCTTGGCAGCTGGTACCGATGGGAGTGCTCTTCTCACACACTGCCAAAAGCAGCTGGAAGAGAAGCATGATGCGTGGCACGGCCCTGGGGCACGCCAGCACTGGCAGCACCTGTGGGTCTCAGGAGCACGCCCAGCTGGCAGCTCCCAGCCCGTGGCTCTGGTCTACTTCCCCAGGCCAGATGGAGGTGTCTGCCCCTCTCTTCCACATGTCAAAATGTAAGCTCAGCACCTTGCTCCCCTCTTCCTGCCCAAAGACAGATACCTCTGCTTCTTCCACTTGTTTGTCCTTTCCTCCCATCTTCCGTGTCACAGTACCAAGCCCTGCCAAGTTCACCCCTTGCCTGGATACACCCTCCTAACACCTCCAAAATTTCTTCTCAAACCCAACTTCTTCCACACCTCTGACCCCATCACTCCCCTACCTACACCCCTGCCAGCTTCCCCCAAACCTCCAGGCACAGTCCAAGCACTTTAACATGGCTTCCAAGGTCTTCCATGACCTAATGCCTTGCTGCCTCTCTAGTCAGACGTACCCGCTTGCACTGACACTTCCGTGACTATCCCCCACCCCACACCTTACGACCTGTGTCACCACCAGACCTCTGCTCATGCTGCCCCTCAACTGAGGTGCACCTTCATCCCCCGGGCGCCCACCACGCATCAGGTGCTGTGCTAGGCCTGGATGGTCCATGTGTCAGTCACAGAGGCGGTGTCCCCTGCCCTCATGTAGCTCAAGTTCCAGAGAGAAAGACAAGACAAAATCAGTACGTATGCAAACACACTCTCCTTGTGGAGAATGCTGCCACAGGCCAGGGGAAAAAGGGCACCCCACGCTAGCCTGGGAGGTCAGGGCAGGCACTTCTGAGGTCACTAATAACCCAAGACCCGAGGGATGAGGAACCAACCTGAGAGAAGGACAAAGATCTCAACACCAGAAACAGGGTGGCACATCTGAGAAATGAAAGGCAAGCATGGAGCGGCTAGAGACAAATGAGGGGAGAGAGGGGCAAGATGGGGTGTGAGAAAAAGGCAAGGGCCAGGACACTCAGGGGCCATGAGACCCTAATGTGGAGGAACTTTCTTCTTTAAGAACAACTGTGCAACAGAGAAAACTGAGGTGTGCAAGAGGTAAGAGGGTGAACACTAAGGAAAATGCTCCAGGCATCCCTATGAGAGCTGGTGGTAGCCATGAGCAGAGGGAGAGGAGGGAAAGGAGAGAAGGAGATAGCCTGGACCTGGTAATGCTAAGTGAAGGGCTAGGCACAGAGGGGCAAAAAAGGGCAGGAGTCAGTTGTGGACAGCTGGCTTGGGCTCTGCAGCCTGAAACCCTTCTTCTGATCCCATAATGTGCCACCTGCCACATACAACATCTTTTCATCTTTGCTTCTCTGGGACTTGACCCAATGCCTAGCACCTACTGAGCAATAGATATGTCTCTTGATTGAACTATGAATAAATCAGCCTACTTTGCCAACTGTGCTGCACTTAGCAAAATTCCAAACAGAAGCTGTGCATGGCACGAAGAAAATGTCCACTTGGCACAAACAGGAAATAGGCTAACAGGCTCTTAACTGAAGTAGAGTGCCACAATTCCCTTCTTTTGCATAAAGAGAACTTAACAGGCTTCTGTCTCTATTGTCTTCTTAGATAAAGTAATTTGGTAATCTTTTCATTTCACTCACTCTAGGCAAGACGACAAAAATTACTTTCATAGCATCAGTAACCAGCTATGGGAAACCTCAAGTTGACTGGTAAGTGAAGCTGGTGATTAAGGCAAAGAATGAAAGACAGGTGACCTAATAACCCTGCCAGAAATATCCAAGAATGTCTGCTTTATAATCCACTGAAATGCCAATCCTACTCTAGCTCTAGATTTCCTTCCTAGAGCACTGATCATTTCAGACAAGGCTTTGTAACAAGCACCCCTAAGGCACAAAAACTGACAGCAACGTCAAACCATCTGGCCTGGCTGCTGCATCTTCCTGCTGTAAGAATGAAGAGAAATGACAACTATAGTGCACGGTTACATTTTCTAGAGTATGTCAACTATTTAAAATTTTTATACTTGAGGGAAAAATGCATCTTTGGCTACACACTAAGGTATATTATTCAGTTTTCTAATACAGGGCTTAAAAATCAGCCAAAAAAAAAAAACAAAACAGTCTCTCTTTCTTCCCACTAGAGTTTACAAGTTGTTTTCTGTGTAAAAATCCTGGTGTGTGTAAGCACCCCCTGGTTCTGGCACAGCCAGTGAGAAAACACACTGTCAACCCCGGTGCAGATGGCGAGCTGAGCCCAGCCTACCTCAATGCACTGCTTGATCCAAAAGTGGTTTCCCATGGCTTCCCAATTCTGGGAACAGGTGACATAAAGCAGGCGCTCATAGACCCGACGTTTCATAGAGTTGTCAAAAACCTCAAAAAATTTTGCCCTGATGAGTGGCTGGGCACAACGCAACCCAGAGAGAAAGGCAGGCTCGAGTTTAGCAGTCAGCTCACTGCCAGAGAGTGTCTCATCCCTGTAATCAGAGAAACAACATAGGGACGTAAACGTAGTGCAAGACGTTGCACTCCTCTGTAAGCAAACAAGCAGAAAGCAGGTGGATACCAAGTTTCTGAAATGCTATTAGGAAAGCCAAGAGTGTTTTAAGTCACACTTTTACTCCCACGGCTTACACAGCGTTTGAGTAAAAGGTTCACTAATGACTGCAAAATATGTTATGTGATATAATATTTAAATGAATATTAAAAATTCATAAAATTTTTAATAAAAATGAACATAAAGAACTCAGTTTAAAAAATCATGTTGCATTGGCTGGTCAGAGAACGCATTATGGACCAATACACACAGTGTGTGATCAACTGATGTAATTACCTGTAGACATAGTTAACAAGGTCTAAGAACTGGGCATTTAATTCCAGGTCTTCTGGAAAACGTTTTTCTATGTAGGTCATCATTTTCACCAGCAAAATGGACTTCTCCCGGAGTGTAGGTGTCTGTATGAGTTTGTTTTTTAAAAGAAAAGGTCAATTACTTCTATTTGAGAAAAGACATGTTCAAAAATATTTCACAGACATCTGCTCTATTATTTCTTAAGCTCCTATAGTTTTGTCAAGTACAATAAAACAAGGTCATTTCTAAGCAGAAAATTCAAAGATGAGTCTAGTTATCTTTGGATGCTTAAAATCAAGACAGATGCCAACATAATTTTCCTAGACGGCTACAATGGACTTTGGAGAGGAAACAAATTATGAAACAAATCATTAGTTTGCAAGCATCTCACAAAGTTAAATAAATAATTGTCATTGTTGTTGCTATAATGATGACGACGATGAAGGTGATGATGATGTGGCTTACCTCCACTACCACAAAAGGCAACAAGACTAGGTCATTTAACATTTGAATGTAAAAAAACCACCTTAAAATGAGTGAACAGTTCATCTCAAGTTTGTAAAATCTGTGAAGCACACTGAGAAAAACATATCTTAGAAAAACTTATTATGAATGCAAATAAAGGAAAAACATGTTTTGCTTCAACAACTTTCAGAATGAAGAGAAGCGGATGCTTGCATGTTCCTTTACCTGCAAAGGAGTCAGTGGCCTAGAGCAGAGCTCACCTGATTGGCCGCCATAGGAGAATTATTTTTAACCCACTCTTCCACAATTCTGACCACAGCACGGAGGATTTTGGCATCTGGTGACTTCTCGATGAGGGACGTCAGAATGGCCTGGATGAAGCTCTTCCGCATTTCCATGCTCATCACGGCCAGACGCGTCTTCACCAGCTCCAGGCTCAGCACCACCAGCTCGCTGGTGCCTGTTTGCGCGAGGAGGGGAGAGGCACCAACACATCTCCATACACAAATGGAAATCTGTAGCCACTTTGCTTTACTTGGCATGCTGGATTCTGCCCATTTATCCCCAAAATGTTTTCTCCTGAAACTGGAGCTCTGGGATCGGTGGAGTTCTTACTACTCTACTTTGGAAGGACAAGCCTAGAAGAGCCTCCTTCCGAGGGAGAGAAAGATGGAGCTGGAGGTGCTAGTGCAGGCGACCCTAGAAGCACAGCCAAGCGCCAGTCACCTCCACACCCACTCTGGGAGCGTCTTGAAGGTGCACGCAGGGCACTGCGCTCTAACGAGTCCCCCAATACACACACACACGCAGCACCGGTGTGGCACCCAGATTCTTGGTGCCCACTGTTCATGTCTAAAACCTGCAACTCAATTCTTCTTCAGAAAAAACATCTCTGAATCCAGCAATTTCTGTTTTATAGCAATTGTTAGTATTTCTCACTTGGTGGTAAAATATTCCATTTAAAAGTCTCATCTTTTACAATCTCTTTATTCATACACTTGCAAATTTTAAAAGCAGCTCATTTTGAAAATGAGTCTTGTTTTGATTTTTAAATGAAATGATCAAAATCGCTTTGTTGAGGAGCAAATGATAATGAATTACACATAAACAACAGGAATGCAGGTTCACGTTAAGAGTTCCACCACCCGGCCTGCCCTGTTAGGTTGTCAGGGACTGAGCAAGCACCACGGCCCCATGCCTGTCACCTGAGGTTGCCTCTGTGCTTCCGGATGCCGCCTGCGGGTTTAGATGCTCTCGGACCATCTTCTGGAGGGAGCGCATGAAGACAGAAATCAGCCTGTCTATGTAGCTGGGGTTGTTGCTGCAGGCAGACTTGAGGATCATAAGTGTCCCTAATATGTATAAATTGCCAGTCGTTTTATAGGGGGAAAAGAGGAACAAAAACATACTATTTAGGACATTAAATTCTGACTAAAGCATAGATTAATACCAAATGTAAGCATGATAAATTTGTATTTGGCACATACTCCATTTTCAAGTGTCGCATTTTCACTCCTAATTCTTAATTATGTCAATATCATCACACATGAGAATTGATCTTTGTGCTTCAGCAGACACATTCTTACCTTCCGTTCTGGATTTCATCTGCAAATTATGACAAACTACCCTATGTGACGTTTTTTTGTCCCATAACATGGGACCTATTTGAGCCTATTTGAGCATCACAAATATTTAAGAATTCAGTTTGCATTTTATTCTGAAAACCTACAGAAGATCAACAAAAATCAGCAAAACACCAGAATGTCAACACAGAGTATATGAAACAAAGGTTATTTCTGAATAGGCATTGTTAGAATCCTTTTGACAACTGACATGCATGTTAAATTTAAATCTGTATGCGTGGATCACATCATAGAATAAAAGGGTATCTGCCACTTAAAGGGCCAGTTGTCCCAGATGTGGGCAATTTCAGGCTTGCTTCATTCAAGGCCAGTCCTCAGCAGGGCAGTCAATTTGGAACAGGCTAATTCTGAGACATGTGATGATGGTGATGCATATGGGGAAGGCGCCACGCAGGCGGTTACCGCCACTGTGCTCTCCTCCACCAAGCAGAGGTCAGTAAACGAGCCCTGCTCTGGCCATGTGGAGGTGGGCAAGGGGCCAAGGCAAGGAGCCCTCCCCAGGCCCACTTCAGGAGGGAGGCCTGGCCTGCAGTGGGCACTGCTGCTCGAGAGAGTCCTTTGGAGAATTAACAACCGGAAGACATTCGTGCTGCACTGTGAATGGAAACCGGATTGCAGAGCAGGAGCTACAGAATGATCCCACTTAGAACAAAGTCACCAAAGTATTCCTCACAATCCAAATCTGCCTGGTTCCAGAATAGAGACAGCAAGCTTGGACAGCAGGGAAGGCCATTTTACTGACTTTCTCTGCACCTCAATTTCAGAGAGCAAGTAGCAAGAATCTGAAGAGCAAGGAATTTATCCAAAAATAACCTATTCTATTTGTGAATTCAGACACAAGAGTTTGCACAAGGGCTATCTGTATTTGTGTTAGTATACACATGTATAGAAAAAACACGTGCCCATCAAAAGGTTAAGGGTGACTGTTGTTAGGAGGAGGGGCTAAGAGGGGACTTACTTAGTTTTCTCCCATTTGTATTTTCAGAATTTTATACAGTAAAAACATTAATAAAGGAGAAAAGATTTTAGAGTTGGAACCTAAATTCTAATCCTAATCAAAGACATGTGCTGGCCAAAATAGCAGGGTGAGTATCTACACATTTGATTTCTGTGTAACCAGGGGCCAAAGTTACCCGGCTGCCCTGATTTACCCAAGAAATCAACCTTGGTTTCTCTGGGTCAGTCAGAGTCTCACCAGTTAGATGGGAAATAGTTCTTATCCTGTGAGAGGCTCACTGACAGGTGAACATACTACAAAGGGCAGTAATTCTACACATTTGTGTAATGCTTTAGTAAGATCTGTGTTTCGTGTAAATTTTGGTCACCAGGATCCATGCGACCTGGAGCAACTGCCTTCACACCTGAGGCTGGAGGCTGGAGGAACAGAGGAAGGGCTGGTGATGGGGAGGGCAAGGGGGGCCGTTTACCCCAAAGGGCACGGTGGCCTTGTGTGCACCCAACAGTACACACAGACACTGAACATGTCTGCTCACGAGCTCCTCTTAAAAACGTGAGCTTTTTCCCAGAAGGAAAGCATGTCCAGTGACAGGAACCTATCGACGCCAAACTGAACCACTGCTGGGAAAACCCATAGACTTGCTCACCAAAGAGCTGGGAAGGGTTCGCGCTGGCAGCCTTCTCATAGTTAGTGAGTCCTTCATAGATGACCTTCCCGACGGCCGCGTAGAGGCACTCCAACTCTTCATACTTAGAGGCCACACTGGATGTACCTGGAGCAGAAGTGAGAAACTGGCGCTGTGGTTTGGGCTATCTCACCTGCGCCAGACACTGGGCTGTCAGTGCCCCTCGAGGCAGGCACCAAGCTTTAGTGACTCGGCACAGTGTGGTGCTCAGGAACCTTCTGCTAAAAGAACAAACAACCTCCAAGTAAGGGAACCTGCACACAGCAGTACTTGCCTGAAATGGCAGGGCAGCGGGGGCACAAACACGTGAGCGACACCAAGGTCAGAAGCCACCGTCTCCCACGGCAAGGCGGGTGTGGCACCTCCACTGAGCTGGCGTCCAGCCTACAAAGTGTGGGGATGGCCTCTCCTCTACCCACACCTCTCCAGAAGGTGGGTGGAACACACTATTGGCAATGTGCCAAAATTTGATCCTCTCCACTGTTATTTTATTTAAAATCAAACAAAAAAACTTTAACCTAATTTCCCTTTAACACCTGAAGAAAATGGTAATGCTCAGCTAATGAATAACTACATCTCCAAAAGAAACAAAAATTACAATGCAACGACTGCTACTGTTAAGTTTTTGTCAAGTTTTTTTTTAAGAAAGCTTACAAGCAAAAAGAAAAGTGGATAATAAAGTGTTCAATATAGAAACCAGAGGATATGCACACTCAAGTAACTAGCTTTGTGCCCCTGCCCCCACCCCACTCTGCAAAAGGCCCTGATGGGAAAGGCTGCGTACTCGGCTCTGTTGGGAAGATGCTCATGAGGCGCGAGAGCAGGCTGTGAACTGCCCGCAGGACTCTGGTGTTCCCACATGTCATACAGGCAGCCACGCCACGCTGCAGGGGTTTGAAGCTGCTGAGGATGGCTGGAGACTGCAGCACAGTCAGCAAGAAACTTAGCACTTCCAAGCCAGTGCAAATATTCCCATAGTTCACTTGACTGGGCTGCTCCTGAAGGGAGAACACACGCACAGACAGGTAAGATAAATACTCCAGTCGAGAAATTATGGAAACATAAATCAAGCAAACTTTAAAACAATGTGCCATTAAATATTTGGAAACTAAGTAAAAAACCACTATAGAATGAAAAACACATCTCATACATATATATAAACATGTGACTGCCATTTTAAATACTTAATTGTATTAATACAATAGGATTCATAAGAATGTTTCTTTCATAAATTTGCTTTAAATATTTAGAGTCAAAACTAAAAACTAAAAAAGCTCATTCAAAATACTAATGTCGACATTTTAAAAAACTCACTAGAATCTGGATTAAACAGGAAATGTTACTGCAACAAACTGCTTTGCCTCCCATATTTTTTAGTTGAAATACAAGTAATCCTTCCAAACTGTGGAAGTATCTTTCAAAACACATATCATGAAATCAACCTAACAGGTGAGGTTCATGTTTAAAAACTAAATGAAACAAAACTGAAAAACAAAACGAATAAACAAACAGAAATCAGAGTGCATGTTTTGTAATAATGGTTTCACAAAACATTTGCTCCTGTGGTTTATACGCAGACGTGCTTTGCAATGCACCACATGTATGTAATGGGTCGAGGTAAACTCTCTTGGTTACTGTGGATTGTTGGGAGAAACAGTGGTAAGCCCTGTGAACATGGCACACTGCTTCACGGATACGTTAGCACAGAAAATGGCCGAGACCGTCTACTCGGGGCTAAGCTAAGATTAGCCGCCCAACTAGAAGCGAAATATGTGCTACAGACTTACGGGGCCTCCTGGGTATGCTGCTCCATATTCACAGGGACTAGGCTTTGTAACCTTTCATAAAACCTAAACCACATTGTTCATCTCGGCAATCCAAAAATAACAAGTGCTTACAATAGCTTTTCTAACTGTGACAGTGTAAGCTTTCAAATTCCATCAAGCAACCAGGAGAAACTGAACCTTGTGATGGCAATGAGACGGAAAAGGTAAGAAGAGAACAGCCTTTACCACCATCAGAAACTTACACTACCATTGGGGCTAAGTGGCTAAGCCCTTAAGAGTATGATTTCGGGCCTGAAAACTGTCACGTCCATCATTAAAATCTGTTTTGAAAGTCAAATTCATTTTAAAGGCTATTGCATAACTCATCCAAAAATGTTTATCCCAAGTCAACTGTTAATGGAATCTGCAAAAGCAAACAGAGTTGCTATTAGGTTTTTAAAACTCTGACTTGTATTTGGGAGAGGGAGCGAAAACTGAAGTTTTAAAACCATTTTCACTATAGGAAAACTGTGCCCCTCTCACTAGCAGCCAGGAGAGAAAGAGCTGGAGGCCACGACTGGCCCAGGGTGTGTAATATTTGCGGCCTGACGGTCAGGCCTGGAGGAGAACCTGAGGGCACAGCATCCACTGCCAGCCCCAGCCCAGCCCGACAGACACGCGCACCCACCACTGTCATCAGCAGCTTGTCAAACCACTGGAGCTTGAGTTCGGACTTAGACCACATGTCTGGTCGCAACGCGGTCTTCAGAAGGTTCACGCAACGGCGAGAGAGCACCTCCCCGGGAGACCCTGCAGTGCTGGTGTTGTCGTTAACCTAGAAATTCATTCAAACGAAAGAAAGCTCCAGGTCCACCGCACAGATGCCTGCAGCCATGCAGCCAGTGAAGGCTGCGCGACTGTGCCCCCATCCCCGCCCCCTCACACCCACCTCCTCCCAGCCCTTCACCGCGTGACCACTTCACCTCCACTTCCACGTGCCCTCAACCCGGCCGTGTCTGCTCACAGACCTGAGTGACTGGATCCTGCCCCCGACGCCCCAACCCTGAAGCCCCTGATCAGCACCAGATGCCCCATCGGCAGGAGGACTCAGTGGTGACCTGACGGTCATCCGTGCAGCTGTGATTATGCCGGGAAGCCCCTGGCACGGGGTCCGTGCCCCTCCCAGCACAGCACTTGGCGCACCGTCAGCACTCGAGGAGCACTTGATTGGGGGAGTAGCTTAGATTATGTGCAGTACTTTGAAATTTTCAATATTATTGCAAAATATTATTGTTTTAAGAATTGTGAGAAATTAAGATTTCCAAATTTTAAAAAACAGATACTTAGGAAAATTTCATGTGCAATCGCTTTTTGGAACATAAAAATGAAATTTCAGAAATGGATTCCCAACAACGCCATGGAAACACATACTGAGATGAATGATAAATATACCCCAATAGTTATGAAAGCACCTAAATTACTAAATGTTGAACACGTTTTATGTCGGCTGGATCATCCAACACCTTTATGAGATATGTACCACTCTCATTTTAAAGATGAGGAAAAGAAAACTTGGAAATTAAATAATTTGCTGAGGATTACTGAAGTACCGTAAGTCACCGATGCTAAGCTGTTGTTAATTTATATGATACACCATTATTTTATTACCAATGAAGGAAAAAATGATTTTAAAAAGACCCATGCAGATTTTGGAACAATGAGCATGCCTTGGAATCGCAGAATTTGATATAAAAGTGACAGAAGTTGCTCCCATACCTCAGTCTGCCTATTTCCTTTCTGACTCTGTAGTCCCAGACATTCCAGAGAAGGATAAGCTCATTGTTTTTGTGAGGAACCCCTAATGTGAGACCTGCAGAAGTCTGTACCTGACAAGCCACTCGGATGAGGAAATTGACCACTGTGTCCGTGTGCTGCTTATCGATGGGCCTGGCCAGAAGGGGGTCAGCTCCAGGGAGGGACTGGCTCCTGCCAAACACCTAGAAGAGAGCAGGCAGTTAGGCAGAAAGGGATTCTGAACAGCGGATTTCCCACACAGCTCACCGTGAGAACCTCCTATGCCAGGTGCAGACGCTGTCAGGGCACACTGGGGCACCTGAGCACACACACTCAGCAGGGGAGGAGAGGACTAGCAACTAGAACAGCTATGAAGAGAACAGGCCACATGAAGAAGTAAAGCCACCAGCAGCCAGAGGGCCCAGCCCCGTGAGACCTGAAGGTCAACAATGTGTCCTTTACTTCTGGGTACAACGTGGTGCCACTGCTGGGAGGGCTTAAATGAGGGCAAGACAAGGCGACCTTTTTATTTTTTTAACTCTTTATTCTGAAATGATAATAGATTCAAGAGAAGTCACAAAAACAATAAAGAGGTCCCATGTGCCCTTCACCCAGGTTGCCCTGACTTAAAATCGGAACAGAAAGTGTTTTCTGAAAAACGTCTTTAAGGGGGATGAAAGAAGAAGCAGAGGAGTGAGGTAGGAGGAGACAGTTTCAGTAACCTGGGTAGGAGGGGATGAGGCCTGGACCAGGCTGGTGAAGAGAGGCGAGGGAAAGGGGAGATATTCACCGCAGGATCGAAGACTTGCTCTCGGACGAGACACGTGGAGAAGAGTGAATGGGCGATGGCACGGGGAGGACGCACTGGTATAATATTGAGGGGCGGAAGAGAGTTCCGTCTCGGGCACACAGTGTTAACTGTTCCGGGACCCGCCCAATGTACCCCACCCAGGGCCCTGAACTAGTCACTCCAAAGGGTAGTGGTGGTGGTGGGGGGCACGGATGACGTGCCACGCCAGGACCCTCTTGGTGTTTGCACTCCAAACACAAAACAGAATGCACTGTGTTTTTAACAATTAGACTACAACATGGGCACATGTTCTCAGCCCATTTTCTTACCTCAAAGAGTTTCTCCTGATACTTTTATGCAAGTAATTAACCCTTAACTCTAATGGTATTAAATGACCATGGAGAGAAACGCCTCTGGCAACTCGGGAGAACCCTCTAATGAGTAACATGTCACCACGTTCCCTGGTATGGAGCACAGCCTGTCCCAGCTGCCTCTCTAGCCCTGTGCTTGGCACTTGTACACAGTCACAGGGTGCTGCCCTCACAAGGAAGAAACACACTGGCAGGCTGCCCGTGAGCTTACTGCACTTATTGCTCCCGTGGCCGTCCGAAAGCGCTTCACTTCCTGGGCAGAATCCACCGACAGGCCTCTCTTGATGGAAGACGAGACAGAACTGACGCCTTCTCCACTGGAATTTGGATCCATATCTGAATCCGGCTTAAAACACACACACACACGTGGCTTTACTGGCTGACTTCTGAGGGGGCGTAAGTGCAGTCACGACACAAGCAGAGGGGCTGCTACCTGCTGGTCCTTGATCCTCTGCAGCTCCCATTTGATGACGACTTCTGAGAGGTCCACGGCCAGCCTCCGCTGCTCGAGGGTGACGCTGGGCGTGAAGCCCAGCCTCTGCATGGCGCTGACCATGTGCTGCACCAGGTGGTGCCGCACCGGGTAGTACACCTGCGGGCACGGGCGCGGCCAGTCAGGGAGGCCGCACCCGGCCCAACGCGCACACACGGACGCACGGCCCTGTGCTCAAGGATTCTGAATCTCGACTTCAGCAGAGACGTCCCTATGACCCTGGGTTCCCCCGTGTGCGTGTGTGTACACATGCAGTTGTCTCCCCCAACTCTGAGTCCAGTAGAGTAATGGTACAAACAGGCTGCCATTATTACCTTTAAAAAGTGCTGGAAAACTGAAGTCCCTATAGGGAGGTAAGCCTGTCACATGAATGAATCGAATGTCAGATGTGATACCATGAACATCAAAGAACATATCAAGAACCGCGTTTCCAATTCTAAGAGCTGGCTGCAAAAGACTTCAAGTCAATCCTTTCTCCTCTACCCAAAATCTACAGGAAATACTTACCCAGGAATAAATTCGACAAAGTGGACGATTTGGCTACACAGAAGAAGTCCTACAGACACAAACAACTTTTCAGGCCAAGTTACCAAAATCTAGATTGAATGACCACCTCCCATCTTACAACTCCGAGGACTTCAATAACGCTGTGGTTTTAGCAAAAAGAAGCACCTGCCTGGGATACTGCCTCTATCTACCCTTCAGCAAGTTCCATACTGACAAAGCGTGTGCATACACAGAGCCAGAAAGAGCCTTACCCAGAGATAAGTGACCACGTTATCACTGCAGAAAATGAAAGATGCATATGCCCAAGTGATTTCACATCAATCTATAGGTGCTCTACGTACCTTAAAATGCTGCACTATCAGATGCAAAATATGAACCAGCTGTGGGACCGTGTGGCCCTCTTCCACGATGATCTTCCTTGTCCAGTGGGTCAGCATCTGGTGCCCATCCTCCATCCGCGCAGGCACGGCAGGAGTCAAGATGGCCATGGCCTGCCTGACAATGGCTCGTGCTTCCATCGCGTGAGCCTTGAGAAGACTATGAAAAACCTGAGACAGGGAAGATCATCTTATGTAAAATGAGAGGAATCAAAAAAACCCACAGAAACAACACAGCATATAATCACTTAAACTAACACACGATCTTTTTCAAAAACAATTTAGGACTTTCTTATTAGAAGACAGCTTAGTTGCTTTCTCCTCCATTGAGTTCTGACATTTATGAGCAGCCACTCTGTGCCCATGCTGGGCTAGGGCAGGGTATTCAGAGATGAGGAAGACCTGGCTGTTCTTTCAGGGATCTTCTGTCCAGCAGGAGGTCAGCTGAGGGCACTGTTCATTTCACTCTGGCCTCGTTACAGAAAATGGATTGCAGGGACACTATCAGAGGCCGTGATAAGATGCCCTGGGACTATCCGAGTGAGAGACGAAGGCCTGGTGTGTGGTCATGGGAACACAGAGCCAACCTGACAGATGCTGTGCTGGATGGGGGGTGGGGACGGAGGTCAGAAACCCCCAGGACATGACCATGAGGGTGCCTGGGTGCTGGAAGGAGCACAGGGAGTAAGAGATGGCCCCCAGGTCCCAGCGTGGACACCCCTGCTCTATCTGGGTTTGGAGCTTAATACCACAAAAGGTCAGAAGACTGATGAAAGAAAAACAATTAATTACAGAAAAGAACAACAAGAACCATCACAGAGGGAGCAGACAAGCTGAGCAATCAAATGTGATTAAAATTACATTTGATTTTTCCACAGAGACAGCAACTCACCCAGGGTCACAGAGTTCATGAGCGGAGGAAACAAAACTCCAACCCAGGGCTGCATGACCTCAAAGTCTAAACCACCAAGAGGAGACTCACAGAAGAAGTGCTCGATATCCTCAACAAGGTGGAGGGGTTGGGAAGACAGAAAGTTCAAAAGGACCTGCTGGCCTCTAGCTAAAGGAGCAGACTGGGGCCCTTGACCAAAACATTTGCAATAGGGTGGCAGAATTAGAAGCCAGAATGCAGTGGGTGGAGGAGCTTGAGGTGGAAAGCAGTGACAATTTTGTTTTAAAAGCAAGGCTGTCCTCCCCCTACGTGGGATGACTCCAGTGGATAAGACTGGACCTGGCATCGTGGGATTGAGAAAATCTTCTTGACCAAAAGGGGGATGAGAAATGAAACAAAGTTTCAGCGGCTGAAAGATTTCAAATGGAGTTGAGAGGACATTCTGAAGGTTATTCTTATGCGTTATATAGAAATCCTTTTTAAGTTTTTAGCATATTGGAAAAGTGAGAAGGAAATATCTGAAGCTGTTAAACTGCAACCCAGTAGCCTTGGTTCTTGAAGATGACTATATAACTATGTAGCTTACATGGTATGACAGTGCGATTGTGAAAACCTTGTGGCTCACACTCTCTTTAGCCAGGGTATGTACAGATAAGTACAAAAATGGGACAAAAAGTAAATGATTAATAGGGGGGCGATAGGATATTTTGGGTGTTGTTCTTTACTTGTATTTTTATTCTTTTGGAGTAATGAAAATGTTCAAAAATTGATTCTGGTGATGAATGCACAACTCTGCGATGGTACTGTAAACAACTGATTGTACACTGTGGATAACTGTAGGGTTTGTGAACATATCTCAATAAAACTGAGTTGAAAAAAAAAAAACCAAAGCTGCAGAGGAGCAACAGAGCAGAGCAGTGATGGGGGAGCGAGGGACATGAACAATTACGAGGGAGAAGCTTCCCAGTTTTTATAAGATGGCAAAAATGAGCATTTTAAAACATGAATGGGAAAAGACAATAGGAAAGGACAGGCTGAACTTGTCAGAGGAAGGAAGCAACATGTACATGTGTTCAAATGTATCTGCACGGGAGGGAGACCTGCAAAATACCTGGAGGACAATTTTCTTATGAATTGCAAATTTGGCAATGATGTGCGCCAGAAGTAAGTGTCCACTGTACTTGCAAGCTGGGTCCACGCAAGCCTTGGAGAGCAGGCAGGGCCACGCAAAGGTCATCAGGCGGCGCAGCTTGCTGTTGCGGTTCTTGTTGTTGTCGTGGATGTGGTGGGGGGCATGCTCGACCAGCAGCGTGGCGTACTGCAGCAGGTGGATCCGCAGGGAATCCAGCATGTCTACTTGCTTCTCTAGGTCAAGGACCTGTGGGGACAGAGCAGCAGAAAGGAAGCCACCTCTCATTTTTGAACTGTATGACCTACTGAAGGTCACATAGTTTAGACCTTTAAAAAATACACACAGACAATGAATATAACATTGAGTATTACAATGAGGGAAGTAATAGTGCCACATCAGTTTTCCTTTTATAGGTGTGGATTAGAAACTCACTAAATTTATTTCAATGTTAAAAAAAGATAGATTTGGGTATGAAGTGTTTACCTTTACAAAGCTGTGTATTTAGTACAGAATGTCTCTTTTGACCTCTTTGATACAAGGTGACTTAGGACAAAGTACTTAATTTCCAAGTAGTTGAGATTTTACTTCTAGTAACCTTTTACTTATTATTTTTTCTGCATGATCATCAGAAAACGTGATCTGAAAACATCTTTATTTTTTATAAATTATGATCTTCTGTGTGACCAAGAACCTAGTAAGATTTTTGTCAGTGTTTCATGGACATTAGGAAAAAAATGTACATTCTTTGAGGAACACTCTAAGTCTCTATTAAATCAAGTATACTGACTGCATTGTCCAGTTTAAGTGACTATCCTAACTTACTTTCTGTCTACCAGACTGTCCAGCAGATTTGTATTTTTGTCAAGGTCCCTCTGACCTTCCCTGGATCTGCTGCTTTACAACAGCCAATCACCCCCAGCCCACCGAAGGAGAGGGGTTATGCCACAGACGGGGAGAGAGGGCGCGCTGGGGAGGGGGCATGCTGTTTCTCCCCCTCTGTTCCAGTCAGCAGTAGCTGACCCGGAAGGCACAGGCTAGAAAAGGCAGCAAAGTGGAAGGGACTGCGTCCCAGTCACTATCTCCCTATATTTGCCCAGAATAAGGCAAAGAGCTGCATGTAGACCAAGAATAAATCCTTGGGCTCAACTCAGATTTTCTCGGGGGGGGGGGGGGGGGAGCGGTGTTGTGCAAAACTACGGGAAGGGACAAAGTCTATACAAGGACCAGTAAAAGGCCAGTGAGAACAAAAGCTCTCCATCTTGACCCCAGGGAAGAATGGGTAAGAAATCTGTGTCCCTCCAAAGAGCATTAATATATGACAACATCTATTACAGAACCCATAATCCACACTTCAGGTATGAAATGACAATCACTCATTGTATTACAATAGCTCATACACCTAAGCTAAAACTTAGAAAATAGAATAGAATGTCAAAACTTGATTGAACAGCTATAGTGGCTTTTACAAAATAACTGTTTGGTATCTGAGTTTCCACTGAGATATGTTGTACTTCTGATTGGAATCGATTAATTTGGAAAGCTAAATCATTCCAAAATGAGCTGCTTTCAAGAATTCACTTAAAAGCAATATAATGTAACGTTGTACTATAAATTAATGCAATCCAATCAAAACACCACCCTTAGTGAAACAAATGTTACTTTAAGAGACCACATAACACCTACATTCATTCATCTGCTAGGTTACTTTTCACACCAATACATTGTTAGTGATATCACCTTGGTTATAAAAACACTGGTGATGCTTTCTGGATTATCTCCTTCTGGATTAGGAGGTCCTAAGAGCTGCTCTCCTTCCCCCTTCTCAAAGCTATATAAGAAAGCAGGATTCAAGACATGCTGCAGAACCTACCAAAAAAACAAAAAACAAAAAACAAAAAAAGAATAAGAAAAGGAAAACAAAGCCATACTGTTTATTTCCTGTAAGAAGGCTGGAATGGCAACCAGTTAGGCCAGGCTGCACCATGAAGTTTGAGGAAGAGAGATTTCAGCCTCTTTTACTTTGCTCACTTTAAACAAGTCATTTTCTAAAAATGAGGAAACAGAAAAGCTACTTTTCAGCACTGTGGAATCTGCCTTATGTCCTCATCAACAGCACTTTTCTCGGGTATGGTCTGGCCTAGAATTTACACGTCAACAAGCCGCAGACAAGAGCTGTGAGTGCCATAGGGCCCCAAGCCAGTGAGGCCCAAATGTCCACCCTCCCACAGCCTCACAGGGGCACCCACCTTGGCTTTCAGTTCATCTCCAAAGTTAGGGTCATTGAAGTCAACAAAGCGAAAAAAGAGGGCCCGTTTTTGAGCGATGCTATAATTTTTGGGAATCTCTTCCTCCATATACTCTTTCAAGAATGTCATGTTACAGAGAAAACGACCAGTAAAGGCTCGGAGCAGCTGGAAAAGCAGCTCTATATCCCCATAGTTTCTTCTGAAAGGTCAAAATAAGAAAAACCGGTCAACTGGCAGCAAATTTCATCACAACACATCAGCCCAATATAACAATTTTGTCTCCGTGCATCAAACGAACCACGGCTATGTACAAAGTAAGGGCAAGGCTCCCGATCAGCTTGTCAGACAGGAGAGCGAACCCACTTGCAATAATTCAGTAGACAGTAGGCCAGCAGCTTGGGCTCCTTCCAGTTGGTGGCAGCCATGTTCTCCTTGCGGTGTCTTTCTTGAAAGATGTCACTAACCCACACACGTCTCAACTGGCTCACCAAGGAATGCTGGTTGGCCAGCCAGGAGTCATCGTTCTTAACTATGATGCTTATGATCTGGAGAAGAGAGTCGGGGATGAACACAGGGAACTCTCTCTGTACCTCAACCTTCTGGGATTCCCGGTGCCCCATGGAGATGTGTGTACCTTGATGGCCTGGAACTGCAGGTCCAGGCGCATCGTGCTGGTGCTGGGTGAGCCAGGGCGCACAGCAGCCTGGGTGCCCCCTGGCAGCAGCAGAGTGATGAACCTGTTGGGATTAGCTGCCAGCACGTCACGGAGAGGCCTGGCATCTTTGTGTTTTAAAAAACTCTGAAAACAAAATGAACAAACAAACAAACAAACAAAAAGACTGTGTTAAGCTAATCAAAACTTACACCAGTCACTGTAGGAACACCTAAAAAAAAAAAAGAGCCATTTAAACAGTAATCATACATTATGGCTATGATTTTCATAATCTTGGTAGCCCATTCATTTGTTATTAGCACCTTCCTCCGCCCCCCTGAAATCCTATAGTGTGATTCCTGGGCTTGAACTTTCCATATACATAAGCAAACAACAACTATGTTTCCAATATCCAAATATGTTCCAGAAAAATAAAGTCAGGACACTGCACAACAAGGGAAGAATTTGGGTGTTAGAGCACGGGATGCCAGCACCCGTTCCACAGCCCTTACCATAAACATTCGGCTCCACTGGGGATCATTTAGTGTTGCTTCCATCATGAACAGCTCCACCGTCTGTGAGGGGTGCCGAGTCAGGAACTTGATCAGAGGCTCTCTGAAAGGACTGCCGGCCTAGAAAACACAGGGTGAAACTGCACCCTATAGCCTTCCCTTCTCAAGAGCCGAGGCTCTTCTTTCCTAACTGGTTTGTCCACCTACCTGATACAGTCACAGCACACTCTCCTCTCATAACTGGAGGGTGCTAACAACCACAAGCAAATGTCACTATCTAGCATCTTCATGCTGTTAGACTAACCAATTTAAAATATAACAAAGTGAAGATACTGCAAGCAACAGAGGGAGGAAGAATTGGAATCAATCCTAAATTTGACCATTTACCTCAATCAACATAGCCCGTTCTGTTTTCATTACAACCTCTAACAAAGGCTTCACCAGAGTTTGAGGCGCAGCTGGGATCAGATGAAAAAGGTTTATAATTGCTGAACAGATCTTCATTTCCTAATAAAGAAAACCGGATATCATAAAATGGACCAATCAGTTTTGCTAGCTGATGATATCAACATTACTACAGGCCCTACTGAAGTCTAACTAGAGTCACAAGGCTGGCCAACGAAAGCAAAGAGTTAACATGTAAAAAGCCACAACTTACCCATCCTGGACTGTAACTGTGCCCTAAGGAAACTAACTGCCCGTGGCCTTCAGGCTGTCTGTGTCAGCAGGGGGGAGAGGGCCCGACTGTGCCTGAGTGACAGGGCTGCACTTGTTCTCACGCACACGGCCAAGCGCTGGAAGCAACAGCCCAGCCATCTGCGCCAGCGCCCCTCACAGAGGAGGTGACCCTCGTGTGGTCGGGGGAGCACCAGGACCCTGCCCCACTGTGCTGTCACCTCGGCTGGGCCTCCCGGTCAACTAGGCTCCGAGGGCACAGACGTCTTTTGCCCTCAAAACTAGCACAGAGGAAGTCCTCCAAAAATGCTCGAGTATTTGAACTAGAAAGTAAATATCAACCTAAGTAATTACCTGGCTATGGTACTAAGCACTTTTCAACCAGGCTTCAAAATCAAGCTGACAAACTGCTTACCCAATCATTATTTAAAACGTGAAATGACAATAGTTTTACACTTTCCAATACACCAATGGCCCAGGGTCAATTCTCTGATGGAGAGTCATTTCAATTTCCCATTTTTAGTTTCAGTTCCCATAGTTCTGCTTCTACGATTCACAGGAATTCCACATGGCCACGGGGAAGGTAAGAACCCCTGATGGCTTGTCCTGTATTGTGTTCAGTATGGTCATCGTCAGCCTACGCACGGTGAAATGGGGATGACAAACGCTGGTCGTGAGGAAGTCACTTCAGTATTAATCCCATCACACCTCCAAGTTTGTCTTCTGCAGAATTTAAGTCTTCCAACAGAGTAAATTTTATCTTGAAATTATAACATTTAATAATGGCACTTTTATGTTATCGTTTGTAGCTTTCAAAACACTGCCACAAAACCACTTCTTTCCACTTCCCAGTGCCACCAGAAGACAGAACAACAGCGTTTATCATCCCCATTTTTTGGGAGGGGGACAGCTCAGACGCTGACTGTGCTAGGTCCCACAGAGCTGGAACCACAGCAGTGTGTGAGCGTGTCTGCGAGAGAGGGGGAGGAGCAGGGGGCCAGGGGCCGGGAGCATAAGGCTTTAAACTCAAGGCAGTCGCTAAGCCGGGAGTCGCACTTCCTAGCTGGTTTTCTATCTTCTTTGCAGAGGTTCCCTTCAAAAGGTGGAAGCATGAGCTCATAGGAACATCATGACAGCAAACCCCAAGTGAATTTTAACAGCACTGAGATACTGCAATTCTAACATACAGAGAACAAACGCAGAATCTTGCTTAACGGTTCCTGACAGAAAACATGCGTGGCATGTGGACAGTTCACAGCAAGGATACCAAAACAACTCTGCCACAGACAGACAAGACAGGACGTTCACCGCACTCCAAGGCACAATGCACTCTGCCCACTACAGAACCACGGTACAGCTGACAAGTCACAGCAAACCCAGAACGACAGCAGCCCCTCCTCGCCTCCACTGAAATTCTCACCTCTACCCCTTCCACGGCAGGCTGAACCAAAACAAAAATCACAGCATGAAAAAAGGCAACAAAAGAGTAAAAAAGAAAAGAAAACAAAAGAAACTGTTCTTCACATTGCAAGTCATTAACTGACTTTTAATAGATTATTCTCACCTCAAACTGACAGAATGGAGACAAGGAACATCTCCCGCACTCTGAAATGCTTTCCTGAGGATGGGGAGGAAAATCATCTTTTTTCTATTTATGTTATTTACACAAAAACTTCCCGTATACTCATACACAATAAGGATTATTGGGGAGAACGAGACAGAAAGACACAATTATCAGAAAGCACACAATAATTAACAAATGCTCAATAGCAAAAGGTACACCTTCCACCCTTCAGATCCAGCATGGTCCTTCTAACAGAGTGTGTGCCTTCTCTACATAAAACTTGAAAACCAGGGGTTTCAGAACTCTTGTCTAGGGGAAGAAATGACACTCTCTTGCTGCCTGCAAATACACTTACAACACAGTTCCATTAAAGGGGACAGTCCGAGCCTCCGTGTGGCTAAGACGCGAGCTGTGCCAGGTGCTTTAGCTCATCCATTAGGCTCCCTGAGGCCCACGCTTCGAGGAGAAGCCACAGGCCATGACATCACCTCCAGGTATCTGCGTTGCTTTACGAAGCAATCCTCAGTCCTCCCGAAACTAGCTGTATGTGTACCGGGGGTAGAGGGGCTGAGAATGTACCAGAAGTGGCACAACAGGTAGTCATGAGCTCTCTCCCCTGTTGGCTGTGTTAATAAGAACCCTCTTGAATAAGACAGTGCAAAGGACATGTGCCCACGGAGGAGCTTTTATGAATTGTTCAATCAACTACTGAACATGCTTTTAATTCTAGTTTTTCAATTAGGCAACACTATTTGGGAATCTTATGAAACAGGAACAAACTACTTTCCAAGTCCCATTCTCAGTCCATAAAGAATGAGCAGAACTCAAGAACAGAAAGGTAGTGTGTCCTGGGCTTGGAGGACAAAGCCACAGCCACTCTACCTCTGGCGCCCAAACATCACAGCCTCTGTATTGAGACGCACAGCCCCAGCCCGAGCTGAACGCTCCCAGGCTGCTCAGCAGTACGCTTACAACAGTGATGAAAGTGCTTCAGAAGGAGCCCATGACCACCCCCCATAGGACTGCCCCCCACCACACCTCCAAGAAACCCTCAGAATAATTTGCTATAAAAGTTTATGGAATTGTTTTTGATCCAATGGGTGTCATTCATCTACCCATTAAGTTTTTTAGTGTTTCTTCTAGAACTCTGTTTTATAGAATTAACAGCTTATTATAACCAAATGATAAATTTTAAAGCAAATACCTAACATATCAGAGATGGGGAGGAAAAGTATACAGTACATGAAGCTACTCTCAAAGAGTTGATGCTTTTTTAAATATACCTTGCTGTCCCCCACAAGTATCGCCTGTTTTCTTGCACATATGAAAGAAGAGGTCCTGGATGGTATAGTACTCCTAAAGTTTAAAACTGTGATTTACTTCTGCTTAGTTGTCTGTTTAGAAGCAGCAGGAAATATGACAAACAAAATACCTTGACAAAGAATGGTCAAAACAAAGCATAATAAAGCCAAAAAAAAAAAAAAAAAACCAAGTTGGGATGAAACATAGCATCAAACAAACAAGCACAAGAGGACAAAAAGCCACATTAATCATGCCTCTGAAGTATTAAAAAGAATCTCCCTAATCAGGACAGGGTTGTAAAATCCCACCAGGACCTAAGGAAACACAATTCCACTAAGATGATCATGAACTTTAAAAATACTTGAAAAAAATATTAACTACACAAATAATAATAGATTCAAAACAGCAGAAAGCATTCATTTATTTCTTTAATGACCAATAACAGATATTTTTAAAAATTTAACTAAAGCAGTTTCCCTTCTCAAAACCATTAAACATGTGTTTTGAAGTGCTAGTAATTTCACTTCTGGCAAAACAAATTGGGGTGGGCAATTTAGACCTAGAAAACACACATATTATTACATTCTCCTTAATGCTAAAAAGTCTCTAGTAGGTTTTATCATGCAATAATGTTTAATTACTAATCACAAACGTTTACTGACCACCCAGTGATGGAAAGCAAGGAAAACAATAGCGGAGAGAGGTACCACCCTGTAAATAGCAACCACCATGAAGAGGCTAGAAAATACACCATTTCAAGCAAAACAAATATAATTGAAATACTAACGTTTCAAGTTTCCCAGAATTCATGTAAACAAAAACATCATATTAAAGTGAACAAGAGAGAGATTTTAAAGACACATAAAAAGGAATGTTAAGCAATTAAGAGAAATAAAAGCAAAATGTTACAGTAATAAAACACATTTAGGAAGTCACATCAACTGCAATCAGGTAAAACTCGACTTCTGCCCGCCACTTTCACTCGAGGCACTGCTCGGGGACTAACCCTGATGCCGCAGTGCGCAGCACGGCTGCCCGTCCCCAAAACAAACGAGCCACTCACGTTTCCGTCGCTCCTCTGGCCCCCTTTGTGGGTTATGACCACCACTTCCATCCACTTGCGCAGATGTTGCTGTTGGAAAAATACATCCTTAGACACTTTTTCACCTTCACAATAGCAGCATTTCACTTCCAAAATGCTGCTCCTAGGTAAAAACTCATCTGCAATCATCACTTCCCATCGGCGCTTGTGCGCGCTGCAGGTGCTGTCACAGAGACAGCCCAGCCTCCAGGCTGAGGATGAGAGTGACTGGCATTCGCGTATGTTATGTAGGTAACGAGGCTGAACTGACCCTGGTACAAAATGAAACTTCCTGAAACTTGGCCATTCCAACACAGGGCTTGTCATTTTACTGCCGGGTTAACATGTGCTACAGCTACTTGCTGAGCGCTCCGATGGGACAGAGCCATGCTGGACGTGGGGCAGAGGAACATTGCCCCTGCCCTTGGGGAGCTTACGGTCCAGTGGGGAAAACAAAGTAAAACACATAAGCAAATACTGCGTGCTTAACAACAATTGTGGTAAACATTACAAGAGTAATAGGAATCAGCTTTAGACCATGGTTGAGTGGGTCAGGGAGGACCAATGAGGAAGCGACATCCAAGCAAGGACTCAAAAAGTCAAAGGAGTCAGACACACCAGAAGCAGAAGAGAAGGCACTCCAGAGGGAAAAGGAAGGATCAAGGTCTCCAAATCAGTGCTCTTGAAGACGATTGTGTAACAATGTAGGTTACAAGGGGTGACAGCGTGATTGTGAAAGCCTTATGGATCGTACTCTCTTTATCCAGTGTATGGACGGATGAGTAGAAAAATGGGAACAAAACCTAAATGAAAAATAGGGTGGGATGGGGGAGATGATTTGGGTGTTCTTTTTAATTTTTTATTCTTATTTTCACTTTTTCTGTTTCAAGGAAAATGTTCAAAAACAGATTGGGGTGATGAATGTACAACTATATGATGGTACTATGAACAGTTGACTGTACACCATGGATGATTGTCTAGCACGTGAATATATCTCAATAAAACTGAATTAAAACAAATAGCTCAGAGAATTCCAGAAAAAGAAGGGCAGCCACTGAGGGGGAATAAGGTGGGAAACTGAGGGGGATGGGCTGGTAAGATTAAGCACAGATCCAATTTTTGGTGAGAAGCCATGCAAATCATTGCAAACAGGTAGCAACTCTCTCCTGTGCAGAAGAGGGGCAACTGTTACAAAACAAGACTGCATTTTGATGCAGGAGTTTGAGGAGTTCCCTCAGGCAAGACCTTCTTTAGCCTGACTCGGGCGTCTAACCAGGCTCCCGCCCTCAGTGTCCAGCCAGACAGGCAGACGGCACTCAGCGCCACACAAGAACACGCACGTAACACAAGCATCATTGTCTGATGTTGTCCAGTGTTGTTGGTCTGCAGAACACTGATGTCCTGTTGGACGTTAACAAGTTGCTTTAAAAAGGACGCCATGGTGAAACAGGCTCGGGGAAGTTTAAGCACCACTGAACACTTCGTTAAGGAAGGCCTTCTCTGAGCCTTTCATGTCCTTATAGATCCTGTAAAACTTTGAGAGGGGGATACAATAGGCTGTGCCTCCCCTAACTGACATAGTCAGTGAAATGTTTTTCATGGAACATCTACAGTTGACAGGGCAAGTGTGTACTGAGAAACACATAAAATACATAGTTCTTCAAACAAAGTACTAGACTAACAACACGTACTCCCCCAAAATTCCCTGAACAATATCAATGGCCAGGATTTAAATTCATGAAACCTGTGTCTTACTAGAGTGGCTCCTTATACCACAGACACAAATGAGAGCAAACACATCAAAGGTACAGATCACAGCCAGCTGCATCCCCATTCATCTACATTTAGTACCACCCTCGACAAAAAGTGCTAACTGATACTTAAATTCATTGTTAGTTCAACGAGGCTTCACCCGGAACAACTAACTACATCAGAGTCTTCAAAAGCAAATGTCAGGGAATTCAACTATAAAGAAAGGACAAATTTCAGAGGTTTTTTCATTAATGCCCACCCCATATAGTAAGGTGACTCATCCCTTAAGAGTTGAATTGCTAACCACAAAAGCATAGCACACAAGGGAAAACAAAACCGCCACAAGCGAAGTAGCTCAGTCTGAAGAACGTGACTGAGGAAGCGGTGACGGAACCTGGGCCACCGCACCTGGCAGAGCCTGCAGGCTCAGGGCAAGGCTGACCCACGCAGCCAATAGCACAAGCACACACCCGCATCAGCCCAGGATGGGCTCCACAGATGAAAACAGTGGATCAGCAGCAGCCACAGCCATTCTTTACCCAACTGCACGAGCACTCGCTGCTTTCAGGGTATTTTCAACCATTCAGAACGTAGCTGTAGCACCAGAGAAGGGAGGGTGTGTAGGTGGGTGAGTGGGACCAAAAAACTATAGACTGTAAGGCGGTTCTCTTCTATTTTGTACTGTTGGGGGGGGGGACGACGACTGGGTAACGATGTTCTCTGAATTTCTACCTCACAGCAGACTATGAGGTTAGGTTAGGGGCAAAAAACACAGAAGTTGTGAGAGGGAAGAGAGAATAATTTTTAAAAGGAGAGAGGAGTATAAAGCATAGGACATTTAGGGCACACTCACACAGACCTCATACATCTAAGCACCAAGTCATAACACATGACGTTAAAATAAAATGTATATTTGATGTGCTGTGATTAAGAAGCATTTAATTTATCCACTCTGGTGAATATTTGCATGCATGCTTATTAGTATGCAGGTATGTGTGTGTACCTATATTTGGAAGCTTATGGGGCAGTATAAGTAATAATGTTTCCCAACGGCACTCTATTATTAGGACATTACTTAGAACTGTTATTGACAGTCAGAATATTATCTATTGCCAGTTATGTCGATATGAAGAAAACAATATTTGAGGCAAAGAGCTGTGTGGTTTTCTTGCACGCACGTGTGTGCACATGCCCATTCCTGTTTATAAGGGGAAAGATGTACCAAAAACAACAACAAAATACTTACAAGTTCTTATCTAAAGTATCTAAATGACCAAAAGATATTTAGGAAACATAAACATGGAAAATACATGTATGTTTGCAGTATCATAAAACCATAGGTTAACTAATTACTATTTCTAATTTAAATTAAATTTCTAATTTACTATTACTAATTTAAATTTCAGAAGAAAAACTGAATGCAGATTAAGAGTCGAAATCTTTCTTCATCTGCTTACACTTCAACTTTAAACATTATCAAACGGATCTTTAATTTGCATATTTCTTTTCCTGGTAATTCTAAAAATCCAAAGCGTTTTTAAAGTTCTTACTCAGCACGGAAGACGTGCACTCATCAATAATGTGGAAAAAGTGCAGACTGTAGAAATTCTTTGAAGGACAATTTGACAATATATTGAAAGACAAAAATGCCTACCTTCCCTTTGATCCAAAAATTCTACCTCTAGAGATTTATGCAACAGACAAACACACTTGAAATCAAGACTAAGGCTCTCCACTGCATCTGTCTAAAATGGCAAAAGACTGGAAACAATGGGACAATGGTTAAATAAATTATGGCATGTCCCTATAGTGAAATATTATAGTAGCCACAGAATAGAATAAAGCAGCACTTGATATATCGTATCAATGTAATCTCCAAGCCATGTGTTAAATGAAAAAATCAAGAATCGTTATGTATAATGCTTCCCTTGTGAGAAAAAGAGAATATACATGTGTCCTATTATATATATAAAACATTCCTAAAAAGGATACACAAGAAACTTTTTAACAATGGTTGTCTCCAGGAAGGAAAACTGGGTGACCAGATTCAGGGAGGAGAGGGAGACTTTTTACAATATACTCGCTTACACCTTTCGAATTTTAAATCATGAGTATGTACTACTTATTAAAAACATAATTTTAAAGGTTTACTATAGAATACCTTTAAGTGTATTTGGCTTACCATCATCTGATCACAAAATTTATCATTAAAGGAATTTGGGAAGAGCCTAGTAACCGAGGTCAGACGATTCACAACATTCAACGTCAAGCTTCTATAATCTCCCAGCATCATAAGTAAAGGTCTCATATGCGTATGGATTTGGTCTACTTCTATTGTAGCACCTTCTAAAAACTGTCAAAAAGATTAAAAAGAAAAATAGCAGAAATTTTATAATAGAATGCAGCTCATATTCAATTCCAGTACGCATGCTTTTGCTTGGGAAAGTGAAATATTAACCATATATATTGCAGGCATTCAGGATAAAATGAGGAAGGCATCTTTACTGCTTAACATTTTAAAGCTCAGTAGGACTATGAAACAGGGAAAGACTATTACAATCTAGTGTATAGTGGTAACAGGCATGTAGACCAAAGTAAACAGGAAGAAACTTA
>PVKY010001081.1:0-35604 GCA_004027775.1 Bradypus variegatus | reverse complement strand
AGTATCCCGTACATCCAGACTGATCAGGGCAGCATAAAAGTGCACAGCACTTGTGAAGTTCAAGTGACTCCTCACGCTAAGACCAGCCACTTGAACATTTCTATTCCTTCTTGAGTTTACCAAGAAGGTATATTGTATTTTTAATATAAAAATTAAAATATACTATGGGTATATTATTGAGTAATGGAATCAAAATCTGGAGAATAGGAATCAAAATCTGAAGAATATATAGAGATATCCAGTAAGTTCCCTTCTAAGATTAGCTGGAAATAAAGCAGCTGGTTGTCCATCTCTGACAAGAATACTTTGCTGTATTTGTTTATCAAATACTCAGTAGGCATTTTCCTTTGCCAGGCCCTGTAAACACAAAGATGAACATTAAGAGCCCCTGCCCCTAAGTCCCTCCAGGTCTGGTGGGATAGAGCATAGATGGATAAATGGATGCGTGGAAATAACAGGACTTGGTGAGTCCAGGGTATTCTGGGAACACTGAGGTGTGGCAACTCTGTTGGGCTGGGGTGAGGAGTGGATAGAAAGGAGTCAGAAAACATTTCCCGGAGGAAATGATACCACAACAGCCAGTGGAGCCTCAAAACATTCAGCTGGCCAACACGCAGTTTGGAGTGAACACAAGGTCCATGAGCTGACCAAGGGAGTGTCCCGCCTGCGGGAGCCGACGGCCAACTCATCATACCCCAAAATTCATGATACAGCAGGGTTCTCCAATGCTTGATTCATAAAGTGCTCCTCCGACAATATGGGGACTCGTTTTCTCTAGAGAAACGCTTCCCATGGAGAGTAACTGCCACTCAACTTTCATCAGGCTTACTTCCACAAAAACAGAGCCATGATTTAGCCTCGGGCTGGGGAAGTATAATATAGTAAACGTTGGAGGCACTGGTTTTGTCACCATAGGTATTTACTGTGTTGAGTGTGTGCCAAAGAGACGAGGCTATGACAAGAGTATCGCAATCCCAAATTTCAAACAGCTGCTATTAAGAGCAAATCTAAGTTTTTAAAACAATTGGTGACAAATCCTTAAGTGGGTGGAAGATTAAAAAAAATTATACCTTTTGTTCCTAGTGCGATGTGTTCAAGAAACTTTTAACCAGACACTCCCAAGGAAGAAGTGTAGGATATCAACAGAATAAAGACCATCTGAAGACGTAAGTAGGAGTGAACAGGCATTGATGGATTCAGTAGGACTTGCTCTCCTTTTCCCTTTCTCACTTTCCTTTTTCCAGTAGGCTTGGTGGTGGTAATTTGAAATATACGAATCTTGGCTCTTAACTTTACAGGGAAAGCTTAATATATTAACAGTTAATACTTCCCAGTATTGCAAGAGATCCTCATCAGAATGAAAAAAAAATGCCCAACACTGAAGCACATAGACAATAAAACCAGTTAATCGCTGTTCAAACATCAGTGCAGAGTGCTTTGGAACTTTCTTTCTATGCATACATGCCCACATTTTTAGAACTACCATTGTGAAGGGTAAAGCCAAAGGAGGATAAGCAAAGATTGATGCTTATCTAGTTTTAATTGCCATGTATTTGTGGTTTCCAAATAACTGTAGGAATTCAATTCTATAAGCCATCTCAAACTGTTGGAGAGAATTAAATGTCTACCACGATTCTTAAGTGGCTATTCATATTCCCCAAACAGAAGGGCTTTATCTTTACTTTCATGAATTTAAAAGCTATTAACGATCAAACTCCAAAACATACCAATGAGACCGTGATTCATAGCAAAGTACAGTGCAAATTTATTGACTCCAATCATTCTAGTCAAGATTTAAGCAAAGTAAACAGACAACAGAATTGTGATACAAATAAGCAATGGACTAACAGTAGATAAAAATCCTATTTTACTAAGAATTTTCAGTCCAAAAATCTTATTCCCAAATAAAATTGAACGGTGATTTACTCTACTAAGACATATGACTACAAAATATACACGATTATAAAATACTGTTTTGTTTTTAACAATAAACATTTATTCAATGAAAACCTTGAAACAGTTTTGGATTAATGTCAGTAAGAAACTAAACTTTTTGAAAATTAGTATTAACCAAGTGTAACCTTGTGGAAAATCTGGACTGCACTTATAAATGACTACAGAGCACTGAATTCAATTATTTAAAGATTTACAATTATTAAAGATTTACTTTGGCTCCCAAAAGGTTCTCTCTAAAAAGGATTTTTGTGTTTCAAAAACCTGCCATTATTTCTCTCTCCTCCAAAATCTAAGCATGGATTGCTTAGTCTTCTACCATCACATGGCAAACCATAAGCTAGAAAACACTGAGAAGCACTAAACAAACATATTAAAAATTATGCAAACAATACATTTCTTAAAGTGCTAAAGCCACAGCAGAGAAAACCCTATGTTTAAAACTTAGAAAGTTTGGTAGCTCGGGTTAAAGAGTGCTTATTAAAGAATATTTATTAGCATTATTTAAATCAATAACACTTTTCACAAATATCGCAAAAAAAAATTGATACCAGAAATTGACAGTGATTCATAAAAATTTCAACATTGATTAAGTAAATGCAAATTTATAAAGAAATCTGTTGAGTGACATCTATTTTTTGTAACAAGAAAGTTCAAATACTTTCATCCCTTAAAGTTCCAGATTATGATTGTATATACACACACCAAAAGAGGCTCAATTTGAGAGAAATGAAGGGCTGACTCACGGTGTTTATTCCTACGAGGGTGCCCGAGTGCCGGTCACCCGGACCCTGACTGCCCGCTTGGTCTGGATGACGTAGCTGCCTCAGGTCTCCACGAAAGGGCACTTTTTATTCTTGTCCGAATCCCTCTACTCTCATTAGCACCAATGGTGCGACGTGTGGATTCAGTGATCACTGATTAAGTGCTAGGGCATATTTTTAAAAAGAGAAGGCTTGTAACAACATATCGCAAAACAACAAACCAAGAACCACATGTGCTCCCACAATGCAAACAACATCATTGTTGAATTGTTAGTTGTACATATCAATAAAATTATAAATGCCTACTAAATCTAACTAGTTCTAAAGATGAATATTTTTATTAATCTTGAAATATTTTTACTATGAAAAAATGCACAGTATTTGTTATCTCCATTGCTTACTTGGAGCAACTGATAAGAACATACATGTTTGTGTTGTTAGTCCCCATAACCCCACGTCAAGGAAGTGGTTCAATACCAAGTTCTCAGATTAACAAAGAATATATTAAAGCATTTTACATTCTTTCCACAGCTGCATAAAAAAAGCAGGCATCCTGAATATTTAGAATACTTACAAGGAATAGTGAGCTTTCTACATTTTCAAAAATTAATTACAATCAGAAAAAACACAAGAATGTCTTTACTTGCTAAGTAAGGAATTGCAACAATGAAGACCAACTTGTGTTACACTAAATATTTCCCTACTGGCTGAGATAAACATTCTTTAAAAGCTGTTTACTGAATACAGCAATTAACATGTGTTTCATTATTTTATTTTTGAATATTTAAAATGGCTACATGAGTGGAAGCATATTTTATTTTCTGACCATCAAAACAAACTCTTTCAGCCTAATGCTCTTAAGGTATGGTGTAAAAAGTAATAAAAAAACCAGAACTGCATTATAAATGTTTTTGGTTCAAAATTTTATTTTGATACCTAATGTTCCCTGCCTAGACAAAAGTGTGGACTAACGAGACAAAAACACTGGTCATCTTTAAAATCTAAAGACATACAGAGTCTATATTTAGAGGAAAATATTTTTACTGATTAACAATAGTATTAAAAAATCTTCAAAAATGTAGCATAAAGGTTCAAGTCCTAGGATTCTGAATTTAACCTGCCCAGATACCGTGTACCATGGGTTCATTACAGATACCCTGACAGCCACGTACGGGATCACGCCCAGGGAAACTGTCTTCTTTTAAAGAAGTGACAGCTACCAAGGGGTTCAGAGTAAGAAATACCACATTAGAGAGGGAATGAAACAAATCAACAGTAATCCATCCTGACATTGCATATAAAATCACACGCTTTAGTTTTGTCTTTAAAATGCATAGATCGCCGCAAGAAAACATAGACATGGCAGTAATCAGCAACTGCAACTTAATTTTACTTTCTGTTCTCCACCCGTTTTAAGTAAGAACAAGATGGGATGTACTCACTTAAATATTTGGGGGATTTTGATCATTTTTCAAACGAAATAAAAGGCAGAATTTCACATATAATTTCTACAATGTACAAAGTCAATTAGCATCTCATGATGCTTGTGTTTCAATAAAAGTTAAGATTATTTTCCCTACCACTGGTGTGGCATGTGGGTAAGGAGACTAACGGAAACAGATTCCTTTTCAGCCAGAACACAAATTTAAGCACTCTGAAAACTATTTCTTAGTCATGGGAGTTACTTTTTGTTTGTTTGAACGAGTAACTTGTAAAAAAACAAAACAAAACAAAAAAACAACAAAAAAACTTTGAGTTTTAACTTAAAAGGATTTTGTGGTTTTAACAGTATTTGTACTTTTATCTATCTAAGCCACCCTTCTACAAGTGAAATAAAACTGTCTCCCTTTTGCAACACCCACTGACCTTTGGATAACTCCTACTGAAAGGCTTTTAATGACAACTTATATAAAATAGAAAAAAAGAGGCCTAAACTCTGCAGACCAAAATAAGTGGCAAATATTAATTTTGGACCCTTGAAAACATACTTGTGGAATATTAAGCTGTAAACTTAAAGCAGCAGAACAGCTCCACTACTGACATTTTACCACCACTAGTATCATGAGGAAAAAACTCCTAACTACAAAATGGACAGAAATCATTCTCCAAAGACAAAGAGGCAGGAAAATCTGTATACTGTATACACTGTTCATGAAAAGCAAGTAGAAATGGCAGTGTGGGGTTTCTTCCTTGCTTTGAAAGTCTCTGGAAGTAAATGGTACTTCAATTTTAATAGCTGCTGTACTGACTCTGAGTGTTCCGAACCTACATAAATAACTGTTCCGACCTTATTTGTTCAGCTAATATTGTTAAATTCAAAATTATCACCATATATATCTTTGTTTGTTGTCCCAAGCACTCAGATCTTCAAATTGTGACAGCATAAATCAGGAAACTCAAACATTCCATCTTTCAAATGCTACTCTGGATTCAGAAGCATGATGTAGCTAACATATAACACAGCTCAGCAGTATTTTATTACAGTGCAGGTATTGTAAACTGACTTTAGAGGCTTTCTATAAATAATATTTTCATTTCCCAAGTCTTCCTTTGAATATGACCTTTATTAACTGTATTAAATGACTGAGAACAAGTTTTTGTTATTTTATAAAAATCTAAGTATTACTATTGCTGATTTAAGTTTCTCACAATTTTCATACAAAAAAGTTCTATGTGACCACAAAATACCAATTATTTATTTTTATCAAGTGTCAGGATAACTTATTAAAGTTGAGGCTTATCATTTTTTATTGCTAAAGTATTCTAAAATCTAAATCAATACTGCAAACTACTTTACTTCTTCCTGATGCATTGTGGACTTAGGAACATGGCTAAGATTTAACTATCACTTAGGTGTTTGATACAATCAAAAGAAATACTTTAATGGTATTTCACTAATTTCAAACTGTTAAAATAAAACAGAACCAAAAAAAACAAAACCCCCAATTAAAAGATTATACTGACACCATGGAACGAGGGACCATGCAATCAAGATTAATAAATGTCAACATTAATAAAATCAAATAATTCTGTTACTATCAGGTCCAGTGCCACATTTTTTAAAGTTTTTCTAAAATTGAGTATGGACATTACTAATTAATATTAGTTTACCTCAAATTTAAATCCAAGCATAACAACTTCCAACCTTTATTATTCTTTTTTAAAAAATATTTCTTATGACACATTTCACAACTTAGGCTGAATTCTGGAAACCTTTTCCCATTTCGTAATAGGGAAGAAGTGTCAGTCTTTTAATTGTGGGTCTGTTCATGACTCCAAAGACTAAATGCTGTCTTGAATGTCCTATGACAGAGTTTACACATAAACTGTCTTTTAAATGTGATTGCTGAAAGGGGCGGGGCATGGTAAAAAAGTGTGTCTGATTCTTGGGGTACAAACAATTTCTCTGGGGCCAGGGTCGGGTTTTCGGAGCCAGTTGGTGCGTCAGGCTCTAAGGGCTGGATCTTGGGCAGTGGAGGCGGTGGCGGCAGCGGAGGTGGGGAGGGCGAGTTTGCCCGTCCAGGGCACGCGTCAGGTTCCGTGTGCCCCGACTCCTCTGAGGTCTGAGACATATGAGACTGGAAGTGACTCCAGAGCCGAAAATTCGTGCGGAAAGCTTTGTTGCAAACATGACAAACAAATGGTTTCACAGAACACAAGAGCTCCTGGTGGCGCTCCAGTTGCTTGTGCACCGTGAACATCTTCCCACACTTCTCGCAGGGCCACAGGCTGGCGTCTTTACTGGTGCTGGTTTCTTTGGGGGCTGCGCTGGTCTCGGGCGCCTCTTCCTCAGCGTCTTCCACAGGCTCCTCTTTGACTTGGATTTTAAGCTGCTTAGAAAGACTAAGGTCTTCAGGGAGACAGGAAGAATCTTCCGAATCAAAGTTAATTTGCTCGGAAGAGTCGCTGAACACGGTATCATCTTTTGTTGCCAGGACGTGGTTGACTTTATTAGGCTCAGACTGCGGCTGGGGCCTCGAAGTGCCCGTCACTTCCCCATTGTGGTCAAGAACAGGTAAGGAGAAGTTCTTGGCCGGTGCCATGGTGTTCTGGTTGTGGACTTCAACTTGGTGCCGCCAGATGCTAAAAGAGGACTTGAAGGTGCGCATACACTCAAGACAGGTCAGCTTCTTATACTCACATTTGCTCTCGTGCACGTGCTTCAGCTCTGGCGAGAAAAACCTGAGGCTGCAGTAAGGGCAAACGGTTGCATTTCTGCACAATCTCTCGTGGTTTCCTTGTTCTAGAAGAGAAGAGAGCTTAGCGTTACAGAGGCAGCACTGGTAAACCTCCTTGTTTTCTACTGGACTTGCCAGAGGAGCATGTTCTTTGGGCTTAGGAACTTTATTTACTCCAAGAGGCTTTTCCCCTGGGTGCATTTTTATGTGCTGTTTAAACTGGGAGAGAAAACGATAAGCTTTTCCACAATAAATACAAATGTAGGCTCCTTTGGCTCTCGCTCGTAAGTTCCTCTTGATGACTTGTTGTGCCTGGGAACTAGCTTGTCCCTGAAAACCAGGCTTGCCACGCCTTAACTTAACGATCAGGGCCTTTTTAATTTCTCGCTCTCTCACTATGTCAATCAGCTTTCTTTGGAACTTTTCATCCAAAACAGCGTGGGACCCAGAGGCTGGTGACGGGTTCTTCACCACGCCGTGCTGGGTCTGACAGTGTGTCCACACTTTGAAGTTGGTGTGGAATCTCTTGTGGCAGATGTCACAGGCATAGGGCTTTTCTGGGTTATGGTACATATTAACGTGACGGTGAAGACCCGCAGTTGATCGGAAGATCTTAAGGCAATGTTTACATTTAAACTTTTTGTTTGGTCTTGTTCCCTCCAACTCACCAAATTCATCTTTGTTCAATTTGCAATCTGGAAAATCTCCATCGAGGAGAGCTGGGCTTGAGCCTTCCTCAAAATTATCTTCTGATACAGGAGATCTGTGCTCATTTACCTTTAACTTTTTAAATGGCAATCTTCGGTCAGCCTGAAACCTCCGCTTTGCTGGGAGCCTGCTCATTTCCTTCTGGTCTTCCTCTCTTTTCAGAGCAAAGTCCCTGATGGCT
This sequence comes from Bradypus variegatus, assembly GCA_004027775.1. Taxonomy (NCBI): domain Eukaryota; kingdom Metazoa; phylum Chordata; class Mammalia; order Pilosa; family Bradypodidae; genus Bradypus; species Bradypus variegatus. The sequence continues at coordinate 27,820 of PVKY010001081.1, read as the reverse complement.
GATGACGAGGACGCTGCTCCTGCGGCACCTGCCGCATCGCCCACGGTGACCCTGATGATGTCAGAAGGGTCTGAGAGAGGGCTGCTGGGCTCCGTTTTTATCCGCACCTCTGTGACAGGTGAGGTGCCCTCCCTGTCTGTTGACTGAGAGGCGCTAAAGGACCTCAGGCGGTGTGGCTGTAGGGTCTGAGTCCCGGCCTCCAGGGCTGGGTTTTCACTACAAGGTTTTAAAGATGACTTTTGAGATAAAGCACAGAATGCATTCCCTGGAGCATCACTCAATACTGAAGAGGCTACCTGGGAAGACTTCAAGTCCAGTGAGGGCGAATATATGGGAACCTGGCTGTCCATTGACAGTGACCGTCTGAGGAGACTCTTGACGAGTGGCCCACTCTTGTCAATGCTTTGGTTTCCGGACCCAGGCCCACTGGAAGGCATCACCAAGCCTAACTTTGAGTAGTACAGTAAGTTCCTATCTTCGCCTTGACCACTTCCTTTGTTACTTTCTTTTAATAGATAGGGAGCCTCTGATGAGCTGCGGAGTGACAAAACAGGTGGCCGTGGTTTCTTCAAAGCCAGCTCTATGGCTTTTCCTTTTGGAAGCTGACCACTCACACCTGGCTTATTATCTACAGCTGCTTCTCTGTCTGGTAGAAGCTTTGATGGCAAGACTGCATTTCTTTTTACCAAATCGCTTCCATTAGGATCATCCAAAGATCCAGAATGCTCAAGAGACTTTGCACATCCCACAGAAGTGTCTTTTGGCCAATTCTTTTCACTTAATGACAAATTGTGAGGTGGCTCGATGGGTTTTAGAGCATGGGGTTTACTGGTGCTGGTCCTGACTGCTGTGCCAGGGGAAGACCTGGCAGTATGGCTTAGTTCCAGTTGATTCTGGCTCACAGTTTTTCCTTGTGCTTCATTTCTACTTTGACAAACGATGACACTTCTCTTTTGAGAACTGCTTTCATCATCTTCTATGAAAAACTTTTTTCTATTGGGACATGTTGGAAAGGGGGCTTGAGGTGTTTTAGAAACAATGTTGGTCAGAAAGGAAATCCCAAGGCTATATCCAAGTTCTTGCACAGCAGCAAGGCCGCTTTTCTCCACAAATAAAGATGAAGAATAAATGTAGTTTAAAACATTATCAAAAGCATCTGGTTCACAAAAGTCAAGCTGAAATACAGTTTGTGACTCATTCTCCTTATTTGTGAATAAACTCTGAAAGTATTCACTGCTGGCAGCCAAGACATTTTTATGGGCTCGAAACTTTTGATCTCCCACAATCAGAAGCACATCACACAGCTGTCCTTTGAGGCGTTCCTCATTTAGAGCACTTAGGAGAGAAATGGCATGCGCTGGATTTATGTAATGCAGTAATCCCTCCATTGTAAAGGTTTATCTGAAAAACAAAATGTAAAATTACTCCGAATAATGCCTGAAAAGTTCTCCAAGAAACTAAGAGCTCCTCAAGGGCAGGGAACATAGGCTAGACTTTCATGGGTGCCAACATCTAGCAAAGAGTAGGCGGACGAAAGCTTCTTAGATGAACAGCCTTAAGTAATGCTGAAAACAAAGGAAGAACTCCCACAGCATTAAGTAGGTCATCAATCATTAAAACGGAAGAATTTTAGGAAGTAAAGACTATGATACAGGCATTTTCATCACAGCAAAAAGGTTACTAGAAATTGGCAGGTGTGTAGCAAAGCAATACTTGAAAATAAAAAGTTTATTATTTAAGGTCTCTAACCATTTGATGTTTGGTTCTATTCTTTTTAAATTTATGGTAAAAATTCAGAGAATAACTATGAATTATCAAAATCCCTAAAGTCTATATTTCTGAAAAAATCATGTTTACTACAGTGTATGTATAAAGGTAAGATGAATTTGTTAACAATGGGTTGCAAAGTGGAGGTTTTGCTATATCTTTACATAAAGGGAAGAATGTAGAAAGAAAATCATTTGATAATCACTATTGAATCCAAGTGTTTAACAAAGGTGAAGGATGTTAAAGAACAAGTTTGCTTGCTTTCTAAGGCTGCAACATCTCTGCGATCTCTTGAACACTATTTTCCTACCAAATCACATTTTCAACAATAACAAATAGCTCTAAACTTAATTATCACTAACTCTAAATTAAGGGATGTGAATTGAGATTTCACAGAAATTCTCTTCCACTCTAAAAGCAAGACAAGGTGCTCTTGTGGCTAAGGGAGCAGGCTCTGGCACCAGGGGCTTGATTTAAAACTGGTCCAGCTTCGCTGGCTGGTTGAAATGGCCGCTCCTGATGAGGTGACTGTCCTGGGGCATGCCTCTTGGTCTTTCTGCATGTCAGGTCCCTCGTGGGAAATGTGCCCCATTGCAGGGTTGTCGGGAAGATTAGATACGCTAACATCAGACACACAGCGTAAGCATTCAACAGATGCGCTATTAATTTTCAGCAACTGTAGTTTTAATTGGCATTTAATTCAGCATCAAAGAAAAAGGGTGCAGATTAATCCTGCCAGGGTCCTGAAGAAGACAGAGCCATCCCATACAGAGACAATGCTTGACTTCCCATATCTGACCTTCACTAAGGCTTTTCAACTTAAAACCTCTCAAACTTCTGTAACTCCACCATCTCATCTCTTTGATTTTATAATGCCATCCTTTCTTTAAAATATCATTACAACTTATTTTTATTATTGAAATGGATTCAGAGCACCCAAGAATATCTGTGAGGGTTTCCCATTCTCTGGAGGGCAAAGCGAGGATGGCCCGACCTTCATGCCCAGCACTTCTGTGGTTCTCTTCTGGCTTCAAAGGACCTGCTCTACTGGGGAGCCCAGCATCTGGGCTCTTCAGAGGAGTCTGCCAAATAGAGCTCGCTCAGCCACCAACCTGGGGGTCACCCAAAATGGCACATGGCTTCTTTTATATATTCTTTAATATTATTCTCACTCTCTGTTAATAATAGTCTGAGAGACTTGGTCAGACTGCATCAAGTTTTTGTTTCTTCTTGCCTGCCGTTTCATACCGAATAATAAATTTTAATTCCTCCAATTGTGATTTTGTTGACATATTCCCTTCCTTTTCCTTCTGAGTTAGCCATCCTAATTTCTCTCATAATCCAATTTTTCTTTTAATATAATTGCACATCAACTTATGTGTCAAGAAATCTTTATTTTCTTTTACAGAGGACAGCAGAAAAATAAGCTTAAAATGTCCTATGTATTGACTCAGCCATGTCCTGAGGACTTTTTTTTAGGGCTCATAACTTTTGAGAAAGCTAGTTTCAATGTTGCCACATGGAAAAAGCACTAGATACAGAATCAAAAGCTTGGACAACTGTTTTTCAAAAGGGGTTCTTAAAGTCAGTTTTGTGGTCTGAAACTAGCAACCACAAAAAAAAATAAAATGGACTAGAATAGAGCAGAATGTCAGCATGCATCAAATGTAGTACGGCTAACTAAGGCTTGGTGAAACTCGTTTCCGATATGGACATACATAGCCACGCGTGTAACGTGTACTGGGTTGGGGTATGGAATAGATTCCTTCCTGAGAGTCACAGTCCCAGTGGTTTGAAAGCTGGTGCTCTAGGCCAATCAACCTCTCTGAGTCTCAGTTTCCCCAGGGTAAAACAGGGATGACATCAGCTCTCAGACTCTCTTTTGTGCCCCAAGAACAGATATGCTCTTAACCTTAAAGCGCATTCTTACAGGTGTGAACCCATTTAACAAATAGGACCTTGTGGGAAGACATGTTCTCGGTGAAGGTGTGGACTCACGGGAGAATAGTATCTCTCAAGATCCTATTTAGGCATGGCGTACTGAATCAGGGCAGGCCTTAATCTGTACTCCTGGAGGCCTTGTAGGGAGCCAGAAGTCAGAGCCCTGCCACCACCAGAACGTTACTGACCTCAGGGAGAAAGCCAGCCCTGCCTGTACCTTGATGTTGGACTTCTGGCCTCCAGAACTGTGAGGTGACAAACTCATGCAGTTTAAGCCAGATGACTGTGTGGTGTTTGTCAAAGCAGCTCAGGCAAACTAAGACAGTTTTCAATGCTATCTTGAGAATTAAATGAGATAACAATAACAGCTATTGTTTACTGAGGGCCTACAACATACTACAAACTGTATCAGGCACTCTACATACCATTCATTCATTCAAAAAAACAGCATCTGAGATGACATGAAGGAGGTGAGGGATGAGCCATGGGAATACACTAGCAAAGAAGGCCACAAGCAGAGAAGTGCAAGGCAGCAGTAGGGCTGGATCAGAGAGTGCTGGGAGAGAGTCACAGAAGAGGCTATGAGAAAAGAAATGAGGAGACAGACTGTGTAGGAACTTTACTTTTTCCTGAGTGAAGTGGGCAGTCATGGGAAAACTTTGAGCAGAGGACTGACAATGACCTGAATTATTTTTGAAAAGGACCTCCCCGGCTACACTGTTGAGAATGGACCAGAGTGGAGGGCTACATGGGGGCTGGGAGCCCAGTGAGAAGACTCCTGCAGGGATGCAGGCTGAGAGCGGATAGTGGCGTGGGCCAGTGTGAGAGCAGTGGAGGTCAAGACAGTCATCAGCACTTCAGGAGGTTAAACGGCAGGAAATGCGGGCCTTGAGAAATTAAGGATGTCTCTAAGGATTCTGCATGCATAACAGGAAGAAGAGAATTGTCTTTAGTTGAGATGGAGTTTGAGAGAAAGACCAAGAGTTCAGATTTTTTTGTAGAATTAGTTTTGGTAGTCTACTGCCAGTAACCTGTTCACTAATGTACCTTTTTGGGGTGTCCTTTCCTGCCTCACTTTCCCTATTCCCTCTCTTGTGCTTCCTGGGATCATTTCCCAAATAAATGGCCTGCATCTGAAGCCTTGCTTTGGGGAACTCAAACCAAGATGACAAGGGTACATGAAACCATGAGGTAGAGGCTAAGGAACAACCCATATAAGATTTCCCACATCATCAGTTAAGAAGCAAATACTATCCCATCTACCATCTGTACCCTACTGCCAGAAAGCAACATTTTCCCATTTTTCTTTCATAAGAAAGGTTCCCTTTTTTATGCCTTCTTCAAATTATCACAATTCCTGTTTATGTAACTTCTATGTCTAACTTCTTCCAGTCCCTTGGACCACAAGCTTAAGAATGGTTGAATGAAAACATTTGGGAATTAGGGAACAATAATAAAGTCAACTCAGAGTTGAGTTGTAAGAGAAATATCGTGGAAAATTATTTGGATTTATAACTATTCAATTTGGGGTCATCAGTGAGACTGCTGACTGAAAAGCAGCTAAGCATGCCCAAATTCCTGATACTCTGGTGCAAACTAAATCTAAAATATTTATTTCCCATTCAATCTACTCAAACAGTAATTGAGCACCCAATAATAGCTAATATTTGACTGTTTACTCTCCCACATACCACTGTAAATACTTTTCATGTATTAGTTCAACACTGACCACAACACTACAAGAGGTAGGTGCTGTTATTATCCCCACTTTACAGAAGAGGCACAGAGGATTAAGGAACTTGCTCAAGGTCATGTGGGCAGTTAAGTGGCACGGCAGGTCAAACCCAGGGAGTTTGGCTCCGGAGGCCACACTTTTAACCCTACGCTATATGGCCTCTAGTTTGTTCTTTTAATTCTCACACAATCTCCTCAGCTAGGTATTGTCACCGTGCCCCTTTTAAGTCAGGAAACTGAGGCAGTGAGAGGTTAAGTAATTAACCAGCCAGTTAGTAGCAGAGCTGGTGGTCTGCTCTGTTTCTGCTCTCGAACTGTGCTAGCCATGGAGGATTTCAATCTAATAAAGCTGGTCCTGCCTCAAGGAACTTTGTCTCATGTAGGACTAGGACACATCAATTCACCAACACAACACAGTGTGCTAAGTACCAGCTGGGATGTGTGCAGAGGTCTTTGGAGTACAGATGATGGCATCAGACCCAGAAGGGGGGAGGTCAGGAGAGGCATTCCACAGAAGACGCCCGACGCCCAGGAAAGGATCAGGCAACGTGTGGAGGAGCCGGCCAGGAAGGGTAAGGGGATTTCAAGGGCAGGGGCAGCACGTCCAATGTGACAGAGATGAGATGACGTCCGACATATGCACGTGGAACAGAGGCAGTCATGCGGCTAAAGCAAAGAGGACACGGTAGGGGAAGGGCAGGGGAGGAGGCAGGGAAGCGGGCAGAGGGCTCTGGAGGCTCAAATAAGGCCACTGAAGGATTAGAAGCAGGAGAATGACATCTTCCGTTCTCTCCAATACTCCAAGATAAGGACACTAGAGACTCCACCTGTGTAGAGAGACGGAGGGAAAAGCAGCAGCAGGGGACACAGGGGTGTCTCACCTGGAGGCCCTCTCCGCCCTCTTTGAATTCTGTCACTAAGACTGGAAAACAGTAGCCCCTTTTCTGGTCTGGCTGCAAACAGACACTTCGCATTTTGGAATTCTGCGTTTTGTTCAATGCGAATACTTATTGAATTTAATGACTTTAACTTAACTAAAGCTGTAAAATGCTGCCATATTGAGAACACAGGCAAAAAGAGGAAACAAATCACAACTGCTGAATGTCACAAGATAATCCAGCAAAATTCTGTGTGGCTGGTGACGTGCAGACTGAATTCTCAAAACCCTTTAATTTTTCTGCTATTCAGTCCAAAGTTAAGGCCAGCTTTGTTGCTGGAGGCACTGTCTCCTCAATGCATTTTTCTGATCTAGATACAATAAATTTGTTGGTGCATAAAACTTCAATTTACCACACATGTTAATTATGAATAATCAGGATCTCTGACTTACAGAAGACAGGGCATCATAAATTTAAAAGCTCTCATACATGAACACATACTGCCACTGCTCCGTCCTTGTCCTCGTCCTTGTCCACTGCTCATCTCTACCTGACTCATCAATGCGGGAGGGCCTGCCACACTGCAGTCCCTGTGGAAAGACCCTGGAGCTTAACAACAACAACAAAAAAAGTAGGTAAAATATGGAAGGGGATCATCTGGGAGGGGCAGAAAAAGCTTAGAGGAAATCCCCCCGGAGAACCAGAGCTGGCCTGCTTACCACTAGGATCCGTGCACACCAAGGTCTTCCCAAACTCTGCCTGAATTCTATTTCATGTTGTTTCCTGAAATTTCAAAAGGAGAGAATCTTTATGATTAACAATTCAAGGAAGACAGCACAGCACCATGGAAAAGTCTACAAAATCAGTCTACTTGTCTCTGTCAGGCATGTACCATAAAGCGGGTCCCCTTACCTGGGAAAAAGATATAATACGCTTGCACGTTCTGATATACCCAGCACTTCCCCCATGGCAAGTACACATTTTATTTCCTTCATCTCTTCCTTTTTGCTGTATGCCACACCTCACAAAAGGTGCTGGTGATATGGAGATGAGTAAGCTAAGATCAGTGTCTCATCCTCCAGTAGCAGACATTTCAGTGGGAGACACAGACATGAAAAAATTAAACAAAAAGCTCTATGAGAATATGGACTTCAGGAAACAATTAACTTGGCCTGGGAGTGGAAGGGTGGGCAAGTGACAGTGGGGTCATCAGGAAAGGTTTGGGCCTCATCATTCAACTATTACAAAGTTGTATAGGTTCCATTCTTCCCATTTCTACCACAGATATTTTTCAGAAACACTCATCTGATGTTGCCAGGGCTTCAAAATTCCTGAAGGCTTGCCCTGGCCTGAAGAGCCAATTCCCTAGAATGGGTACAAAGCCCTTCACACCTGGATTCTGGAAAGTTATTTCATATCATGCCCTCAAACAGACCGCATCCACAGGTACCAGATGCTGGGACGGGGGCAGAAATCCTACACTATATACATTTATTCAACGTGAATTCTTTCTTCTTTATTTGTTGGAGCAGTTGCAGGGAGTTACAATTTTTGAGGAGAAAGAGGAAAGCCAGGCAATTTGGGAACACAGAGCATCCTGGGGATAGAAGCAGCAGCAGAAAGCTAGGCCCAATCACGAGCAATCTAGGCACTTGGGTAAAAGGACACTAGGACATGAGGGTGGGGCCAAGAAAGGGTCATGGGAAGGTGCCAAAGAAACATCACCTATGTTCAAATTTTGGAGACTGAAACGCAGGCTGGTCTCATAGCTGAGGTACATTATAAAATAAATTGACTCCAAGACAAGCCCATACACCCCTCACTACCAGAAGTGGAAAATATGTCTTGACATTCAAAGAACTAACCTAGTATTGAACTGTGGGCATATGACACTTTGGAATATTGGGGACTGCTTATACAGTTCTAGCCACGATACTGGAAAAAGGGCGGACTGTGCAAATCACAAGGCAAACACCTTGTTAAAAAATCCAAAGTATCTACATTTGACTAATGAAAGGAAACAGTCATGTGCACACGCACGCACGCACACACAGAGTTCATCCCCTAAGCCTCATCTCTGGATTTAGACCATTTGGCTCCATTTGATTTTACTATGGATGGTGATGGGAAGTTGGCTCTGAGTTTATATCTCATCATCATCTCATTAGATAATCTCCAGAAATTATCTAAACTTTCTCAGATTTCAAAGGTGGAGCAGTTTACCCGATCCCTCCACAGTAGCAATGCTACTACCTTGTGTTTCATCTCATTACATTTTCAGTCCCTCTAGAGAGGGGTGAGTTTGCTTTAAGGTGTGTTCTCTGCTGCAGCTAGCCAAATCCCTCTACTATAACATAGTTCAGGCTCTCAATCTGCATTTGAGTTTGTCATGCAGCCTCTGGCAAAGACTTCTGTTGGTTTATTCTGGCCACCCAGCAGCCGTTCCTCCTCCTCTTGTAATGGCCCCCTGATTTTGCTTTGGAAGAACTTCCCTTGTCCTACTGAATAAAGTTGGATGCACTGTGCTCCCCTAGCTCAGGGGCAGGCACACAACCAATGTCAAGTCAACTGGATATTTTCTCCCTGAAACGGGCCCAGAGAAGAATGAAGGCAGCAAATGAGAGGAGCCGATTTATCTTAGTGGTGGCCTGACAATGCAGCCCACCAGTGCCTGTTACATAGATTCCCTGAGTTACTTTGGCTTTTGCCCTTTCCAGCTCAATTTTTTAGCTTCTCCTTAAATCCTAAGAGCAACCGTATAGCTTTATAATCATTTTTTTTCCTATTGAAGTTAGTTTCTGTACCATGCTAATTAAAGACCCTAATATATTTCCAAGTGGTATTTTTTCTTCCTGTCACATCTTCCAAATCCATCCCATATACTGCTGCTAGACTACGCTTCCTAAAACAAAGCTTTGCTCATTCATACAACATACATACTACATATTACTATTATTAACTCAGCTAATTTACTGAGCTCTTTTTATGTGCCAGCCGTGGCTCAACGTATCTGAATACAGAGGTGCACAAACCAGACAAGGCCCCAACTTTCTAGTGAGGCCAAGTCAGATGATAAACAAAGAAACAACTACATAAAAAAGATAACCTCAGATAGGAAACAAACCAGGGTGATCTGGCTGTAGTGGAGTAACGAGGGGTTTAGAGAGGATGTTAGGAAATGTGTTGATGTGACATATTAGTTGAGATCTAAGAGCTGAATGAAAAGAGCCAGCCTTGACTGCTGTTTAAAATCAAAATCAAAATAATAAAATCAGTGGTTCTCCATAACATTAAAATGCAAATTTTAAAAAATATAGACTCCAAGGCTCTCTAAAATCTGGTTTCAAACTACTTTTAAAATATTCCTTCTCTTAGTACATCTCCTTGTGATTACTTTCTGCTCCAGTTAATCCCATCTCTGAGTTAACTGCACATCTTGGTCCTGTTCATTCCATGACCCAGTCTGGAGTGTCCTGGCCTCACCTAACCCCCACCCCAGCATCCCATGCAGCTGAACATTAATCATCTTTCAAACCTCAGCTCATAATGAACAAAGCTCACCTTTCAACTCCTGGATTACCTACAGCCAGCACCATTTATGTACTGTTATTGACTGCCTTCTACTGTTAGTCCTTTGTGTCTCCCCAATAAGACTGTAAGCTCCTTATGGACTGAGAAGCTATTTATCATCTCTTGGCAATCTTCACAATGCCTCACAGGTTATCTTGCACAACAGTACATATTTGCTGACTTTCTGTGCTTTTGACACAGCAGAAATCAGGCCTTTGATTTCTTCTCAAGTAAAGCTGGACACATCACTGCCCTCCTTTAGAATGCTGAATTGATTTTTCTATTGCATCCCAGATAAAAGCCAAACTCCAGAGACTGGCATATGACAGTCTTCATGTGCCTGCCACAATTCAGCTTTCCATCCATATGGGGCACTCCTTACCATCTACCCTACAAATGTGCACATCTGGTCCCTGCCACGTAAATTCGCCTTCTCACCTCTTCTTTTCTCGGCCAACTTCGACCCAAAGATCCAGCTCAAATGTCACCTTCTATACAAAGCTTTTGCAATTTGCTCCCAGCAGACAGCTTAGTCTAAATGACTGAGATACTTTGTCTCTCTGCAACAATGGCACAACTAGTTTGACTGATCTGCTTTCACATCTATCTCCCTCAAGAGGCCCCTGGACAGCAGCAACCCTTGTTTTTTCATCTGTGTGTCCCCAGTGCTGAGTATATTGAACAAAGGGATAAATCATCAATCTCAAGGCTCAAGACCCCGACTTGCTAACCTTCATTTTCTCAGCATCTATCATAGGGCCCAGGACATGACAGTTTCTTTGCTTTTCCCACAAAATCTTGTGGCATTAATCAAAACTTGACAGTGACCTCCAAATTTCTATTTCTGCTTAGGCTTCTCCTTGGGACTCCAGCCTCCCATGTTCCCAGTGAACATCATGACATGCGCCCTATGTCCAGCCCGGTGCCCACATCCGCCTGCCCTCACATGTTCCCTGTATGGTTAGGGATGCTGCCAACCACTGGTCTCCTAAACCAGAAACCTCTTCTTTAATGTCCAATCACCATGACCTGTCAATCCTAGCTCTTAAACAGGTCGAGAATCTGTTCTCTCCATCTTCTTTGGCTTTGGGGCCAACTAAAATTTCTCTTTCAATTATCTCCTTCTTGCCTCAGTAATTCAACTCTTCTTTGGTTATTTCTAATTTTCTTCTAATATTCCCTAGTAGATAACGTGTAAGGCCCTTGAGGGCAGGGGTTATATCTTTTTCAACTTTTATTTCTACAGAATGAAACACAATATATGTCCAATAGTGTTGAAAGAATGAATTAATCAGAAAGTCACTTTTATGTAAACCAAGGCCCCAAATTTCCACTTTATTTTTAATATCAATATTAAGAGGTACCTAAATTGAATAACTATTGGTCATTAGAGATGGATGATGGATTTACTCCTTCAAGCACCAGAGAGCAAAAAAGTTTAAAAAAATAATTTTCAATGAAAAATCTTTCTAAAATGGATTAACCCTCTGTCTTCTCAAACAAGTAATGCAGAACATTATGCAAGCCCCCCTTACTGATGACTCAGAGTCACCATCATGAGCAATCACTGGACCATGCTGTAATACACCGATGCTCAGAGACTAGACGGGAACAGAGCTGTTACAGTTCTCGTACTTTTTTAAACAGCCCAGAGGAGAAGACCGAGAGGGCTGATCCCCCACCCCCATTTTCCACTGTCAGGCAATCCTGTTGGCGTACCTGCCCTCAAACTACCCCGCCGCCAAATGTGCTGCTTATGTGCTATTTCCCGGAACCTCGGGCCTGGTGGTTGGGAGCGCACAGCGCGCGAGAGTAATGTGCCTGCCCAGGGGTCTCCTAAAATGCAAAAGTATGCTCTTCCGCAGATGAGCTACTGGACTTGTTCCAGATCCATGAAGGCCAGGTGATAAGAACCGGTGAAAGACCAGGGGCGACTCCAGCGGAAGTCTTTCGGCGGCGTCTCTAAAACCGGCTGACGGCACCGCCTTGAGACCCACTCCCGGTCTCCAACGCCTCCGGCCGCTGATTTCAGAATGAGAACTTTCCCCGCGAGGCCGGGGGCTTTCTCGAGAGTCGAGCAAAAAAGCGCTCGGCCAGCGGAGGGTGCTGCGCCCCGCGGTAAACCCCATCTTCCAGGGGTGCAGGAGGGAAACGAAAGTGCTCCGCAGTTCAGACCTCCGGCTGGCGGAACGCGACACGAGGCGGGCCGGGGGCGGGGAGAGAAGAGCTACCTGGGGCGAGGGCCCTGCATGCCCGAGCCGGCCTCCTGCCGCCGGGTCGAGGGGCCGAGGCGGGCGGCGGAGACCGGGATGGGGGCGGCTGCAGGTGCGGGTCCCCGCAGCCGCTTCCGCGCACACTCGCGCGTACCTCGCGGCCCCAGCCACGGACCCCAGCGACCCTCCCGTCAGCCCCGAACGTGACTCCGCACCCTTCACTGGACGGCACTGCCACCGCTCCACGCCAGGAGCGTGCACCGAAACCCGCAGCACCCGCCACCCCAGGGGCAATCAGTCCAGGGAAGCCAGAGAAGCCCAGTGAGGCAACAGAGCGTGCGCAGTAGCAAGGGCGAGGCCAAGTGCGGGCAAGGAGCATGCGCAGTATGAAGGCACACTCGGCTACGTGGGAGCCCAGGGCATGCTCGGTGAGACCCAAGGCCTTGACGCACGCGCACAAACGCTCAGAGACCGCAACCCGCTGGTGGAGAGAAAAAAGAGAGAAATCACCTCAGAGTTACGTCAGGCAAGGCCGCGTTTTGCGGGGAGGCTGTAGCCTACTAGGGGGCCCGGCAGTTCTCCTAAAGCGAGGGGCGTGACAGCTACTCACCGGCCTTCAGCCCGGAGGCAGACGCCGGGCTCCTTTCCGCTCACACTCGGCTCGCGCGCGCCGCAGCCGCCGCTGCCGCTGTGATTCCATCCATCTTGAATTTGACGTCATCCCACACCAGGGATGAGGTCATCGCAGGCAGCGCTCGTCACGTGCGCAGCGCGGTGATTGGCCGCCAGGCGCCGAGGGGCGGGGCCGCCAGGGCGGTGCGCGGCGTCGGGGGTTGGCGGGGAGGCGGGCCCGGCGGGGAGCCGCGTGCCTCGTAGCTGTCGCTGCCGCCGCGTCTCGTGTCGCGGCCTCCTCCCGCCCGGCGCCCGGGCCTGCCCCCGGCCTGAGGCCGACCCGCCCGGCCCCCTGGCCCTCCCCGGCTGCGAGTGGCCTGTCGCCGCGCCGGGAACGGCCTCGCGGGGAGGACGGCGAGGGGGCCACACCGCCACCCCGAGGAAGCGCGCCCGCTCCCGGGCCGCCCGCCGCTCGCCGGGGGCCGGAGTGGCTGGGCTGTGTGCCTCGCTGGCTGCAGGCATCTCGCCCGTTTCTGCCCGGTGGCGGCGGGACCCCCCGCTCTGAGCTCGCGGCCGCGGTGCTCTGTTGCGCTCAGCCCCATGCGCGGTGATTCATTCTAGTGGCAAAGCGGGCGCGGCACCCCGGGCCGGGGGACTTGAGATCAGGCGACGTGGGGTGGTCGCGCGCCCCCTGCCACAGGTGCTCTGATGACTCGGCCGGGAGCCCCCTGGAGCGCGGCGACCTCGAGGCTCTGGGAAGCCCGGGCCGCGTGGGAAGCACCCAGGGTTCGGGGCTTGCCAGAAGCGGGCTCGAGAGTTTCCGTGTGCTGGGTCCTGCAATGAGCTGGTCTCCGAGGATGGCTTGCTGGGGAATCGGAGTAAACAAGTCAGGGTTTCCACGCTCATTCTGCTCGAAAAATGTGTGGGTGTCTGATGCTCTGATTAGCGGCTCCCCATGACGGCTGCTCGTAATCTACGTTTTCACAGACAAAATTCTTCACTCTGTCAGTGGCCATTGAGTTAACTTATTTTCGCTAATGGCAATTCTCATTTGTAAACTTTTTGTTAGTTTTTTTGTTTGAATGTTACAACTTCTCCATTCATTAGAAAACTCACCTCATTTCCGATCAAGACCATAAATTAGTGTAACAGAGTTGCCAGACTGTAAACACAGGCCATTAAGAGAGTGTTCTCTATCTTAGGTAAGCAGATAGAACATCTTACTCGTCCCCAAAACCTGGAATAGACAAGACCGGCTGTGATAATTCTAGAGCAGACACTTAAACTCCTGGATTTTTGCTACTACTTTTCAAATGTATGTGAATTTTCAAGTAGATTTAATTTTTGAAAGTCAAATTTATGCGCTTGACCACACGTAATTTACGAAATTATGTGTGTATAAGAAATAATGCATTAGATTGATAAAAATTTTACTTGTTCCAAGGTGACTAGCTCTATTGTCATTTGTTTCAGTTTTGCTGATTTTAAGAGGACTCTTAATTTAAGTGGAGAATCTTCCACCTAAAATTTCCCTCCTACAGCCATTTAAATGGTGGCAAAGCAAAAAGTGACTTTGTATTTAAAAGAAGGCAGTAGGTAACAGTGATTCTAAGGCTTTCAAAGGGCCTAGAGTTTTAGGATTCCTGTGATTGGCTGGGTGAACACAGGTTGTTATTCTCATACACATGTATAGAGACCCAGGCTGAGCTGGTTAGGAAGAAACCAGGTTCTCAGTTTAGTTTACCGTGTGCCAAAGCAATATCCCTTAACTCTGTGTGCCTTTATAGCTACTTCCTTCTCTATTTTTTTCAAGCTTCCTTAAGAAGATACACATCAATGGTTTTCCCTTTAAGCCCTGCCATCAGGGCTTCCTGAAACTGACCTACCAAGCCCAGCAGAATCCTTTCAATTCACCTCTTTGATTTGGGACACTCCACCAATTCCCTCATTCCTCTGGATTTTCTACCTCTTATTTGAGTGCTCATTCTCAGCCTCCTGGGTCGGCTCCTTTGCCCCTATCTCACTCTTTGGGGTTTCTAAGGGTTCTGACCTTGTCTCTCTTTGTTACTCTCGCCCTGGGCAGGTGCATCCATTCCTGCTACCTGAGCCCTGGCTGCTATCTTCAGCTCCTCCCTTATCACCAAGTCCTGTCCCTGCTACCTCCTTTTTGTTTCTCTGATAATTAGCCCCTTCTTTCCACCCTTCCCAACAGCTTCCTACCTGCCCTTCCAGCCCCCAGGTTGTTTTAATCCACCTTCCTGCTATAGCCATGGTGATGTTGGTAAAAAGCAAAATGTAACCCATCACTCCTTGCTTTTCAGTGGCTCTCCATTGCTCTTCAGATCAAGTTCAAACTCCTTGACGTGTCCTGCAAGACCCGATGCCCTGGCCCACCTCTCAATTCCCTCTCCCCCCTTACCCCATGCAGACCCATATACCGTCTCCAAGTAAGTCATGCTCTGTCTTTGGCTTCTGGGCCTTCACGTATGTTGTCCCCTCTGCCTGACCCATCCCCTCCACCCCACCCAGCATTCCCCACCACCACGCGCATACTCTCCTACCATGATAATTTTATTTTGCTGATCTATGCTCATATTACTTCCTCCAGGATATCCCCCCCTTCCCAGACTGCCACCTCCCCAGCCTCACTGGTTTGGTGCTCTGTGTCTATGGTCCTGTGGTACCGTGCATACATTTTGTTAATGCTACTTGTGAACATGCTATTGAATGTGCCTGCCAGTACCCTCTCATCCTGCCCACAGGCTGCCGGTTCACCTCCACCTGCCCAGTGCCTGACACTGTGCCTAGCCTGTCATAGGAACGCAACATGTTTGTATAATTATCCAGACATTGATGCATCCCAGACAGGATCTTTAGCTCCATGTACACATAGATTTATTTATACAAAATTCACACCATCTGTATAGCCAGCTTCCCATTAGACCTCACCGTCTGGATAACCCACAGCTGTGTACTCCACAAGCACAGAGCTGAACTGCCTATCTGCTGTTTATTTTCCCTTAACCCTGTTCTTCCTTCTCTGTCCCTATCCTACTTGATGAGTGGGGCTGTGGTCTGCCCTGTTATCTCAGCTAGAAGTTCACTGGCTGTTTTGTGCTTTAAATTTTCATGTTCAACTGGTCAGGAAGGCCTAACAATCTACCTCTTAAATGCTGCTGAAATCTGTCCTTTCCACTGTACTTCTGCTGTTCCTGGCCTCCAGCTTCTCTGGCCAATCATTGTGAGCACCCAACCAAGTTTCTCCTTCAGTTTTGCTTCCTTCCTTTCCCAAGCCATTCTGCCTTCTCACATTTATCTTTCCAAGTGCAAGTTGGATTAAATTGCTCTGCTGCTGAAAACGTTCCTGTGACTTCCAGTTGTCTGCATTCTCAGTGCAGGGCATGCTACAAAGTGGTGCTGAGGTGCCCTGATCTCTGACTACCCCATGGGCTTTGTCCCCACCTTCACCAGCTCTTCTGTCCACGGCAGGGGCAGGCACTTTGCGCCTCCTGGGATTCTCTTTCCTTACTCCAAGTGCGTGGCAAATCCAACTTCTCTTTCCAGAGTTGAAGCAAGGCCTCTTTCCCCTGCACTTCAGTTTCTCTGCTGTGCCATTGGTGGCCTGAATTACTGGCTGCTCACAGGCTAGTTTCGCCGCTGGTCTGTGTGCTCCTTTGGTGCAGTCTCTTTTAACCTGTGTGTTCCCAGAACTTTGGCCTATTGCTAAGGCTATGTCTGGGGCCACCTGTTCCTGATGGCTAGAGTTTCCCCTCAGAAACTTTTGTTACAATGTTTGATGTTAGTAAGACCGTAATTTGGTTTGTTTGCATTTCTTGTACCAAGCACACCTTCTACATACAGCTCTTTGGTAAGTTTGGGGAGGGAGTTCTACATGGGTTTTAAAACATCAGTTTCTACAGATTAAGAAATCTGAAGTTGTAATCACCTGTGATTCTCTTAACCATCCTTTTCATTTTGAACATGCGTCTAGATATCCAAATTTGCCCAACCTGTGGATTGGGTGGTTGTCCCTTTAAAAAATTAAGTTGGGGCAGAGGGAGATATTTGTTTCCTATGCTGCTATATTAGTTTAACACAAACTTGGTGGCTTAAAGCATCAGAAATGTATTCTCTCGCGGTTCTGGAGCCCAGAAGTCTGAAATCATTATCACTAGGCCAACATCCGTTCCTGGCCTCTTCCAGCCTCTGGTGACTGCCCAGTGTTCCTTGGCTTGTGGGCTCATCACTCCAGTCCCTGCCTCTGTGGCCACAGGGCCTTCTCTTCTTTCTGTCCAGTCTCCCTCTGCCTCTCGTACACGGACACTTGGATGGCATTTAGGGCCCTCCAGGATGCTCTCCACATCTCATGATCTTTAATTTCTTCTGCAGAGACCCTTTTTCCTTGTAACATTGGTAGTAACTGTGGCTGTTTGATGATAAACAGTTGCACAAAAAGAAAATAGATTTAGATGGAATTTTTGTGTTATTCCATAAGTTGCTATCATGAAAGGAGAAGAGAGAGAGAACTCCATTAAATCTGCCTTTGGTAAGGAATCCCACATCCCTGAGGTGGGCTGGGGATGAGGGGGGTGACAGCTACTGTTTCACAAGCAGCTGCTGTAAGCCCTCATCTGTGATCTTAGCCACATAGCCACCCTGCTCATTAGGACTAATAATCCCCATTTTATACGCAAAGAAGTAAGGCTGGCTAGGAAGGGGAAGACTTGGGGCTGGGACCAAGTCTGACAATGATGTTCATGGCCTTTCAAATAAATCAGGCTGCTCTGAAAGTATTTCAGAAGTACTTGATAGACTTTGTTGACTGGTCAGCCCTTTATCATATTTGTTTTTCCTAATGGGAAGGGGTGATCCAGAGCACAGAGCTCTGGCTAGATGATTTGGGAATGGAGAGAGGTGTGTACAGGTGGGAATTGTTAGGGTATTTTTTTTTGACTGGTAAGAGACCAAAACTCGATCAGAGAAAGTTTTATTTATGCATAGATGAGCTGAAGCCAAAAAATGGCGATAGCCCCAAACAAAGTGGGGAGTACAGTTTTGCAGCTTTTGGGAGGGGGGTTGGGGTAAGATAGAGAAGTACAGAGTTGATGTCAGGGGATTGGTTTGTTTAGGGTAAGATAAGGAGTTGATGTCAGGGAGATTATTACCTTATGGAAAATTTTTGTTTTAGTTCTTGCTCAGACTGCCAGGTTAGCTAAGAGTGGGTTTTATGTAAACAGTCACATCTGTTGTAGATGCGGAGAGCTTCCTAGAATATTTGCTAGGGGTGGGTTGTGTGTGTGTTGGTGTTGGCGAGTTTTGCCTAACATTCTAGACTTTTTCTTTTAGTTTTCTAGGGGTGCTGAGGGGTGCAGCTCTGTCTTCTGCATCTGCTTCTGGCTGGTGAGGAGTGCCGAGTTGTCCCTGCGGGTTGTTGCAGGTGGTGGCTGGTAAGGGTGTTTTCACTGGAGGAGTAGCATGTCGCCAACGGCTTGATTGGGCATGGCTTGTATTGTCCTGCGAATGAATGTAACTGAAAGTTGTAAGAGATGGGGTCCCAGGAGAAGGGACCCCTAACGAGCATGATGAGAGGCGTTATAAGAGGTGTTAGTACAGAACGTAGAGGAGATGAGAAGTAGGGTATGAGGGAGCCGAGCCAGGATGAGTTGTCAGCTGCATTTTCTTCAGCTCTTTTAATAATTTCTGTGTTTTCTTTTAGGATTTTTAGATTTTGTACTACCTGCCCCGTGGTATTAATGTAGAAAAAGCAAGTTTCATGTATTATAGCACAAGTACCACCTGCTACGGCAGTTAGGATATCTAGGGCTCTTCTATTTTGTGGGACTACATTTGCTAAGCTGATTAGAGATTTTTGTTGGTTTTCTGTGGCTATTACAGGGGCATTCCAAGACTGCTGCATTATAATAGAGATGTTTAAAACTGATTTTTTAATATTGGGATACTCACAAATCAGAAGGAACTTTGGAAAATTGAATGTTTAATGCTTGGTTTTTTAAAATAGCGTTATCTTGTGTGTGTATTCCCAATCTGCTGCATTTGTTATCCTTGTTTGCTGAGGGAGCTTGCCTCTGAGTTAGGGCGGTTTCTAGAAATGAACCTAAGTTGGGGATTCTGCCAGAGGCAGTTATTTCTCTGGGGTTAAGATGGTTGCATTAGGGAGCAATGAGACAGTAGTGTGGGTCTCAGACATAGCCGTGGAAGAATAAGGTATATTCAGGGAGAGTGGAGTAAGTGACCCCTGTGTCTGTAAGAAATGAAATTGGCCTACCTGCTACTGACAGAGTGACTTGAGGTTTTGTATGGGCAATGGTCGCAGGGCCTCACACAGTTCCTGGGTGCCTTCAGTTCTCTGCCACTAGTCCCAGGAGCTCTGGGAGGTTAGAGTTGTGGGTCTCGGGTGGGTAACTGATGTCCCTGTGTCTTGAGAGGCCTGGGGGCAGCCAGGCCTCCAGTGAACCTCCTGCTTGCAGAACGGGCAGGGCCCCAGAGCGGGGGTCAGGGATTTGGGCATTGCTTACCCCAGTGCCTGGGCTGATTGCATTTAAAGCAGGGTCCTGGCAGTGTTTTTCCTTTTAGTTTAGTAGGGCTTCAGGTTTCTTTCAGTGCTGAAGCAAGAAGCTGGTAAGCTTGAGTACAATATTTGGTTTTGGCTTCCTCTTTTAAGTTTTTCCTGCTGTGCTTTTTCTACATTTCTATTGTTAAAGACCTTAAAGGCCAGATCGATTAAGTCTTTTTGATTAGTTTGGGGTCCTGGTTCTTCTTTTTGAAGTTTCTGGTGAATGTCAGGGACTGACAGAGAAATAAAATGCATATGAAGGAGTGAAGTGTTTTGGGGGGAGTTTGGGTTAAGATTGGTATAGCAATGGAGGGCTTCTGGATTCTAGCTAGAAAAGCTGCTGGGTTTTCATTACTATTTTGGGAGATTTTTTTTCAGTTTATGATAATTAACTGCTTTATGTGTGGTTGCTTGCAGTTATGGAATGAGGCAAGTTATTATAAGGTTGCAAGACTCTTGACCAGGTTTTCCATGTTGATAATTCCAATCGGGTTCTTTTCAGGGCATTGTGGTGGCTCCTACAGGGCTGTTAATAGGGTCCTGTCTATTTAAGGTGTCTGCATGAGCTAGAGTTGCCAGCTATACTCATTCCTTTTCTTCAGGAGTAAGGCAGGTAGAGAGAATGACATAAAGATTTTGCTAGGTGAGGTTGTAGGACACAGTAAGGTATTAGAATTTTTTTAAGAAATTGGGTAGGGTCAGTACAATATGAACGTAGACACTGTTTAACTTGGGAAAGTTCAGAAAGAGAGAAGGGAACATCGACATGGATGGTTTTTTCTGACCTGTACATTTCTTGCAAAGGGAGGACAGCCTGGGACCCGGAGGACGGAGCCCTTTGCAGGGAGGGAAAGGAAGGTTGCGACTTGGAGGTGGAGTCTGGAGGTGGGAGGAGGTTGTTCCCTGGCTGTGGTTCAGCAGCAGCTTTAGCTTGGCCAGGAGGGGCTGTGTGAGGAGGAGAGGGAGGAGAACTAAGGAGAAGGTTTCGGAGGGATTAAGGAAAAATTGGGAGGAGGGGAGAGGGAGTGCTGGGCTCAGAGATAGGCTGTTTTGGGAGAGGGGAGTGGAGGAGAATAGTTTGATAAGTGGAACTTTTTGGCGGAGAGGGGTACCTGCGCAGGTTGAAGAAGGCTTGGACATATGGGACTTCATGCCACTTGCCGAGACGCTGACAGTAATTGTCAAGGTTTAGAAGAACTTCTGGGTTGAGGGTTCCGTAATGAGGGTGGATAGGGTGAGGAGAAATTCCAGCTCTCAAGCTTAGAAACAATGGAGAGGGCGTCCCCCCTTGAGCGTTCCCAAGCCCCGAGGCAGAAGTAGGTGGAGGAGTGGGTGGAGGTGTCCCACCACCTTACTGGTCTTACTGGCTCCTAGGGTCTGGGACCCAGCAGAGACAGCTCCTACCTAGCACTAGGATTCCCGTGAATGTTGTCCCAGACAACAGAGAAAGAGAGTGCCGAGGGGAGAGAGAGGGCGCTTTCTCCTTACCTGAAGGTGATTTGCTGGTGTTGGTGCTGAAGTCAGGCAAGTGGGTTCTGACCCATCTGATAGAGATTTCATCTCTTTTTACTTTCCTGGGTTTCAGCACCAAAATATTAAGTTTCTTTGACCAGGAAGAGAAGAGACCAAAACTTGATCGGAGAAAGTTTTATTTATGTGCAGGTGGGCTGAAGCTAAAAAATAGTGACTGCCCCAAACAAAGTGGGGGAAGGGTACAACGTTGATTGGGGTAAGATAGAGAAGTAAGGAGTTGACTGACATCAGGGGATTGGTTTGTTTAGGGTAAGATAAGGAGTTAATGTCAGGGAGGTTATTACGTTATGGAAAATTTTTGTTTTTGTCCTTGCTCAAACTGCCACATTAGCTAAGGGTGGGTTTTATGTCAACAGTCACGTCTACTGTGGGGGCGGAGAGCTTCCTGGAATATTTGCTAGGGGTGGGTCGTGTGTGTGTTGGGTATGGGGAGTTTGCCTAACAGGAATAAGCTGCAAGCAGAGGGATTTATACTTCAAAGCCTACGTTTGATCAGTGAATTAGTTGATGAGCCATTTATAAAAAGCAAGATGGGTCTATCTCTTTGCCATCACTCCCAGCTCTCCCTCCCTGCCTTAAGTTTACTGAGTATTTATTGCCTGTCCTGGCCCCAGGGTTTGGGATGGTAAAGATGAATAGATAGTCCCTGCCCTCCAGGAGTTGGCGACTGGAACTCTGGAATCAGTGTCACCCCCTTTCCCCCGTACAATGGCCACAAATCAAGGGGATCCACATTTGTCCCTGGCAGAGAGTGTGCTGAGTCCTGGACAGGCCGAGGGAGCTGCCAGTTGCTTTTCTGGATTTATAGACTGAGACGGACTAAGACAAAACGATGAGCTCACCAGGCACAGTAATGCACAAGGGCCTTTCTAAACAGCAGCTTATACAGTGTCTATAAAAGGGAAATGGCATTGTTTCCTTACCACAACATTTCCAGACAGCCGAGCACTGTAAAAAGAAATAAAACAAAATAGAGTTACTTTGGCTAAGAGATTTAAAATGAAATTGAGGGTCACTCTGGAGGTGACTCCTGGGCAAATTTCAGCCGAGATCACAAACTACCACAGTGTGCAAAGCCTCAAAGCAAGAATGTTCCTCAAAATCCTAAGGACATCTGGACACCATAAAACAAATCACAAGGTGAGGAACTCAGACAATTACCTAACCAGAAGGACAATTGGAATACCCTAAATATCCACCAACCACAAACAACGTATCTAATATTTTTCTTTAAAAACCCTTGCCTGGAAAATGCCGAGGTGGGTCAGGATGTGGGCTGCTACCTGAATCTGCGCTCCCCAGATTGCAACTCTAGGAACCCAAATAAATGTCTTTGTTGCCTTGCAGCTCAGTTTGTTATTTCTCAATTGACAGCACGTTTGTTCAAGTGGGACATCAGGGGAGGTGCTGAGCACTTAATGAGTGGATGGTTAAGAATGCTGAATAAATTCATCTGACCCTACAGTTATTTTTAAAAGACCAGAGATATGACTGTTTTGTTTTGTTTTGTTCTGTTTCTCTTGGAGCCTTAGCGTTTTATGCCTTCCCTTTTAGTAGGAGTCAGCCTTGTTGACCCTGATCCAGTATATGACACAGCTTATTAAAAAAAGAAATATGAATGTACAATTAAATTTAATTTAAAAGTACTTGCTACACTTAATCATTGCTAAGATTCATTTTAACACTAGGCTTGTTTTATTTCTGAATTTGGAACATTTAAACATCTTAATAAATATTTTCCCCCAAATTTGTATTAAAACATTGACTTTGATTTTGATAAGTTTTCATAAAACATTGTAGAACTGATACTTAGAAGTTTGTTCATAAAAACTGGGTCAAATGATCTAATCTGTTTTCTCTATTAGAGAGCAGTCTTTTTCCCCCTATAAATGTGACTCAATCGATTTGGTACACTGTCTGGTTTTCTGATATCTGTGAAATCACTGCTTCTAAAAATAGATGCCATTCCTTTTATGTGTTATTTCTTCCTGAGGGAGGCAGAGTCTTTTGAGTGTTTCAATACTTTGAAAGTTGTTAATTGATGTTACCTGAGGTTTTACAAAGTTTGTATATTTAATTAATTTTACATCTTGTTGACAATAATAAGTCTAGAATTTTAAATAATGCTTGGAAATATTTCCAAGGATATTGACTTCTAAAAATCAACTGAATTTAGAAAATAAAAGAGATGGTTGGATATGTGATAGAGAGGTTAGGCTGAAAAATGTTTGGTCACCCCTATGAAATCTGATCTCTTCCAGATTTAGTTCTTTGCAATTGGTGGACTCGAGTTGATTATTTGATTTTATCATGATGGCATTCTTATCATGTAATACCGCCACTATATTATCAGTAGTGTAATTGTTCTAAAATTAGGTCCTGTGTTCTTTCTCCTGGTGCTTGAAGTTAGCTGATCAGAATTGTGTATTAAAACTAAAAACTCCTCCCAGTGCTGCAAGAAGGGGGACACACTGCTTTTACTGTCCTTTTCTGTCCTTTTTAAAAGTGGCCTATTCTGTATTTAGGTATCAGAAAAACCAAATCTAAATGGCAAGCAAGACAATTATGCTATAATAAAAAACATCAGTTGTTTGAGTAGGTATAGCACATTTGGAATCAAATATATACTGAGATGTAAATAGAAAAAAAAGAAGCAAAAGTTATAGCAGTGATTCATCACCAAATATATGCTAAAAACAAAGCAAAATATCACCAAGCAAAGATGAATGCTTGTGAGGAATGTTCATTGAAGCTCAAATGCCTTCAAGTCTGAGTACTGATATGAATCGTGCTATACCTGGGGAACCTTCACTTGATGACTGAGAAACTATGGTTTAATTCTGAAACTCAGAGAGATGAACAAAAAAACATGAGCAGGTAGCTCTAGTGATTTGCCAGGTCTGGCTAGCCTGATGTGACACAGCTACAGAAATGCACAAGGTCCATCAGTGGACAGGTGGGTGAACAAACTGTGGTATATACATACAATGGAATATTAGGCAGCTGTAAGACAGAGTAAAGTCATGATGCGTATAATAATGTGGATGAAACTTGAGGACAGCATGTTGAGCAAAATTATCCAGAAACAAAAAGGACAGATACTATATGGTCTCACTAATATGAACTAACTATAATGAGCAAACTCTGAGAGTTAAAGTTAAGAACACAGGTTATCGGGAGATAGGAAGAGGGTGGAGATTGGGCATTTGGTGCTGAAGGAGTACAGAATGTTAAACAGTATTGATTGTAAAGATCCAGGAATGGAGAGTGTAATATTATCTGATGGTAGCACAACACTGTAGGTAAAATGAACAAAGCTCAGTGTGAGTATGGTTGAAAGAGGAAGGTTAGGGGCATCTGTGACACCAGAAGGAAAGATAGACAGTAAACACTGAGACTGTATAACTTAGTGAAACCTGGAGTGGCCAATCATGGTGATTAAATGTACAAATATAAAAAAGCTTTCACATGAGGAAGAACAAATGAATGTCGCCATTGCAAGGTGTTGAAAATGGAATGGTAAATGGAAAAAATACAATCAATGCAAACTATAGTTTATAGTTAGCAGTAACACTATAATATTCTTCCATTAATTGTAATAAAGACAATATACTTAAGATAATTGTCAACAAGAGGGGTATATAAAGGAGGGGCATGAGATTCTTGTGGTGGTAGTTGTCTCTCCTTTTTATTTTTTTATCCTTTACTTTTTAATATTTTTCCCTCTTCTTTTTTTGCGGAAGAAATGGAAATGTTCTCATGTAGACTGTGGTGGTGAATGCATTACTATGTGATTATACCAGCAGCCATTGACAGTTCACTTAGGATGGATTGTATGGTATGTGAATAAATTGTTTAAAAAATAAAGAGAAAGATACAAGTGCTAGAGAAGATGTGAAGAGAGACAGATGTGCCTAATCACTGTTGGTAGGGAAGTAGAATGGTGTAGCCCCTCTGGAGGGCAGTGGTTCCACAGAAGGCTGGGTGTAGGGCTGCCATATGATCCTGCAACCCCGTTATTTGGTATATACTTGGACCAACTGAAAGCAGGGACACGAATAGACATTTGCACACTGATGTTTGTGGTGACACTCTGCACGATCTGCCGTGGATGGAGGTGGCCTAAGGGACGTTTCTGTACTGTGGTCTTTGGCTCTGGTTGGTTCTTTTGTATAATTTATGTCTCTTTATTGATATCCTCTTTTTATCATTTTCTCGAATCCTTGTTTTCCTTTAACTTTTTGAGATATTTAGGACAATTTTTTAAAAGTTTTGGTTTGATATATACAACGCATGTCCTCCTTGTTGACGGTCGTTAATGCCTTATCTTGCTCCTTTGCATAAACTGTCATTTCTTCTATCCTTGCATGCCTTGTAGTCTTTTGTTGAACAGTGGGAATTTTGATATTTTAAGGTGTTATCTCTGGAATTTAGTCATTGAAGCATCTGTTCCTTAAGTTTGTATCAAGCTGTTTTTGTGACATAGATTTCCTTGAATTCTAGGATCTAGCACAAACAAACAAGAAAGAAAGAAAGAAAACACCTTTCCCAGTCTTGGCAGATTGGCCTGTATGAGTTCTCTCCTTCAGAGCTTAGCTTCCCTAATATTGAGTTTAAAGAACAGCCCAAGGCAAAATCATAGAGCCCTCCCCTATCTTTTCTGAGCATGTGGCTTTTCCTTGGCATGCATAACTGGCCCTAGATGTTCTCCTGTTTACAAAGATCAAAATGTCCCTTTTTCCTTAGGAGATAGTATTTCTTCCTGGTCCTCAGTAGTACACTGTACGTCCCACAGCCAGCAATCCTTGGCCCCAGGCAGCTGCTATTTGACTGTTCTGTAAGCTGCCTCTACATACAAAGCAAGTTGTGGTGTGGTGAGCTTGTGACACATTCTGGTTCAGTCCTTCATGTTGCCACCAGACAAATCAGCAGAGACATAAATGCACCCTAGTGTGTGCACAATAATTACTCTGCTCCCTCCAGAACCGGTACCTAGGGACCCACACAGGGGCATGAACTGGCTCGGAACCAAGTGGTGAGGGCAAGAGGGAGGCCCAGCAAGGGCAACACAAGGCTTTCCTATGATTTATAAGTTTTTTTTATAAACTTATAACACTTTTAACTGTTTTTAGGAGCTCTGAGAAAGATGGTTTGGCCAATTTTTTGCTTGTTTTTTTAAAGCTTCTATAGAGGAATGAAAGCCTGTGGCATCTTACTCTGCCATCTTGGTGAGGTCACTCCCAGTCCGTGGGTTCTAAATACCGATATTGGCTTTTGACTCAAATTTAGCTGCTGTACTGACGTCACTCCTGAATTCCAGAATAGTTTATTCAGTGACTCAATATCCCTACCTGGATGTCCAGAAGGCGTCTTCACTTTGTCATGTCCTAGAGAAATTCCCACTCTCCACTTTCATGTCCAAGAGAAATTCCATCACTCTCTGCTGGCCATGGGACCAGCATCCTCTCAGTAGCTCAAGAATCAAACCTGATGTTGTTTGGATTCTTTCCTTCATGTTCTTATTCAGTTCTTCAGCACATCTCATCGATTCTACCTCCAGAGCATTTTCTACAAATCTTCCCATCTCCACTGCCAGCCACCCAAGTCTGAGATGCCAGTCCCTCTTGAAATAGCTTCCTGTTTTCCCTGCTTCTTCTTACCCCCCTACAATATATTCTCTAAATGACCTTTTAAAAATGTAATGAGGAGCACATCACTCCCCTTCTTTAAACTTTCTAGTGGTTGTGCATCATACTTCGAGTAATATCCAAACACCTTACCGTGGTGTAGCGGAAACTGGAACGTGCTACCAGGTACAGCTTCCGGGATGAAGGACCCATTGCTCTGCTGCTGAGGATGTTGCTAGCAGATGGTCTTGGCTTCTCAGGGATTGTGGAGTGTGCCCCCACCCAGGGTCACACTTCACCCCAGAGCAGTCCTTATCTGGTGACTGATTGCTGTGGGGAGATGGCTCTGTGGGGTCCCGTCATCTTTCCTCACCGTAGGGCTGGCATAGACCCTCCTAAGTTGCCATCACAGTTTGACTTCTCCCTCCATCTAATCCTTCCTCCTTCCCTTCCCTTCCACAGCTGTTGACCCCAAGAGCAAGCCCTGGTAAGTCTTCTGCACAAAGGCTCTACCCCACCTGTGACACCTGGCTCACAGGGCCTGGCAGTCCAGCCCCTGCCGTGCTCTCCGTGCCATGCTGGCTTCCTTTAGGGGCTTTTGTGTGGGCTGTTTTCTCCTCCTAGAACATTCTTTCTCCTTGGCCTTTTATGTTTTGTTCCTTCTTGCCTTTAGGATTCATTCTGCCTAGTTGTGTTCACACTCCCCTGATTTATTTTCTTCATAGCACTTAACAACACCTGATGCGTTCTTGTTTATTTGTTTACTGTCAATTACCCCGCCAGAATTTAAGCTCCATGTCTTATCCCCAACACATCAGATTGTGCTTGGGATATAACAGATGCCCAGTGAATACTTATGAATGAATGGGGATGGGGGAGGGAGTTCTAGATATATGGAGCGGCATCTGCAAAGACGTGGGGCTAAGAGTGTGTTCTAGAACTGGAGGTTAGGGACACAGCTGGAGCCCAGGAGCGGTGATGGATGAGGCCAGATGGGTGAGGGCCCCTGTGTCTATGTGTCTCAGCCCTTACTTCACTTGGTGACAAGGACACGGGGAGGATTTTAGGATCAGGACAGGCCGGATCAGCCTTATGAGGTTTTTTGTTTTTTGTTTTTTTTTTAGTTTTTAATGTTTATTGGGATTGTTCAGATACCATGCAATTATCCAAAGATCCCAAGCGTACAATCAGTTGCCCCTGGTACCTTCATACAGCTGTGCATCCATCACCACACTTAATTTTTGTTCAGTTTTTAGAAACTTTTCATTACTCCAGACAAGAAATAGAGGGAAAGATTAAAAAAAAAAAAGAGAGAAAAGGAAACTTGAATCCTCTCATATCCCTTACCAACCTCCCTCCATTGTTGACTCA
>PVKY010001080.1:0-35623 GCA_004027775.1 Bradypus variegatus | reverse complement strand
GAACGTCCTGGGAGAAAGCCATTTTGAAACCAGAACTTGGAGCAGATGTCAGCCACGTGACTTCCCAGCTAACAGAGGTTTTCCGGACGCCACTGGCCATCCTCCAGTGAAGGTACCCGATTGCTGATGACTTACCTTGGACACTTTATGGCCTTAAGACTATAACTTTGTAACCAAAAGCCAATCCATTTTTGGTGTTTTGCATTCTGGCAGCATTAGCAAACTAGAACAGATGCTTTTTCTGCATTTATTGAGATGATCGTTTACTATTTGCCCTTAAAGTTTTTTTTTTTTTTGGTCCACTAATATAGTATATCACATGATTGGTTTTCAGATGTTAAACCAACCTTGCAATTCTGTATAAATCCCACTTGATCATGGTGTATCATCCTTTTAATATGTGGCTGGATTCAGTTTGCTAATATTTTATTGAGGATTTTTTTATCTATATTCATGAGGAATATTGGTCTGTAGTTTCCTTCTCTTCCGATGTATTTATCTGGCTTTGGTACCAGGGTTATGCTGGCCTCAGAGAATGGGTTAGGGTGTGTTCCTTCCTCGTGTTTTCTGGAAGAGTTTGTGGAAGGTTGGCGTTTTTTGTTTTTAAAATATTTCGTGAAATTCACCCGTGAATCTGTCTGGGCTGGCGCTTTTCTTTGGGGGAGGTTTTTAATTGCTAATTGAATTTCTTTACTTGTTATAGGTCTACTCAGATTTTTTATTTCATGAGTTAATTTTGGTAATTTTTGTCTTTTTAGAAATTTGCCCATTTCATCTAAGCCATCTACTTTGTTGCCATAATTTGTATTCCTTTATAACCCTTTTAATTTTTTAGGGCTAGGCAGTAGTATCTCCTCTTTCATTCTGACTTTTGGTAATTTATGCCTTTTCTCTTTTTAACCTTATCAGTCTAGCCAAAGATATGTCAAATTTGTTCATCTTTTCAATGAACCAACTTTAGGTATCATTGATTTTCTCTTTTGTTTTTCTGATTTCTATTTAATTGATTTCCATTCAAATCTTCATTTCCTTTCTTCTACTTGCCTGTTTATTTTGCACTTCTTTTTCTACTGTCTGAATATGAGAGTTTTGATTGCTATTTGCACTCTTTCTTTTTTATAATACAGATATTTAAATATATAATTTTCCTCTAAGCACTGTTTTTGCAGCCTCATATGCATTTCAATGTGTTGTGCTTTCATTTTCATTCAGTTCAAAATATTTTCTAATTTCCTTTGTGATTTTTTTTTTTTTTTTTTACCATTCGCTATCTAGAAATGTGTCATTTAATCTTCATATACCTGGGAATTTCCCAAACTCATTTATGTTGCCTGTTTCTAATGTAATCCACTGTGGTCAGAGACCACATTCTACGTGATTTCAATCCGTTTACATTTATTGAGGGTTGTTCTGTAGCCCAGCCGTGGTCCAGGCACGGCGTAGGGGGGCTTCCCATGCCAATTTGATAAGAATGTGCCTCTGGCTACTGTTGGGCCCGATGTTCTGTAGACATCAGTTGGTCAACTTGTTAACAGTGCCTGGGTCTTGTAAACCCTTGCTGACATGCTGCCTAGTTCTGTCAACTACTGAGAGTGAGATATTAAAGTCTCCAACTATTATGGCTTTTTTTTAGCTTTTTTAAAACATAGTTTTACTGATATATTCATATACCATTCAATCCATCCAAAGTATCCAACAGTGGTTCACAGTATCATCACAGATTAGTGTATTCATCACCATGATCATTTTTAGAACATTTGCATTACTCCAGAAAAAGAAAAAGAGAAAAGATGACCCCAAACATCCCACACCCTTATCCCTCCCTCTTACTGATCACTAGTGTTATACTCTACCCAATTTTAAGATTTACAATAGAGAGGGATTAACTGAGAGTGTAGTATTGTCAGAGATAGAAATATAGATCTCCAACTATTATTGTTGAATTGTCTATTTCTCCTTTCAATTTTGTCAGTTTTCCTTCATGTACTTGGGTCTCTTTATTAGGTGCATGCATGTTTGTAATTGTTGTATTTTCCTAATGACTTTACCCTTTTACCATGAAATTTCTCTCCTCACCTCTAGTAACGTTTTTGCCTTGAAGTCTATTCACATCGTGTCAGCATCATCATTCCAGCTTGCTATGGTTGCTGTTTGCACGGAATATCTTTTTCCATGCTTTTACTTTCAACCTATTTTTGTCTTTCAATCTAAAATGCATCTTCTGTAGATCGCATATAGTTGGATCTTATTTTTTTAATCCAGCCTGATAATACCTTCCTTTTGATTAGAGTGTTTAAGCCATTCACATGTAATGTAATTATTGATACGGTTGGATTTATGTTTGCCATTTTGCCATTTGTTTTCTGGATGTCGCAGGTCTTTTTGTTCCTCTGTTTCTCAATTACTGTCTTCTTTTGTGTAAAATATGTATTTTCTAGTGTACCTTTTGCATTTCTTTTCTTCTATATTTTTAAAAGTTATTTTCTTGGTGGTTGCTCTAGATATTACACTATGCATCTTAATGTATCACAATTTACTTAAGATTAATACTAACTTAACAGTAAAATATAAAAACTTTTCTCCAATATGGCTCCATCCTCTCCCCTTCCTTTTTTTGGTATATATTGTCATCTTTATGTGTCAGAAGACAAAAAACATCATTTTATAATTATTATTTTATGGAATAGTATGTATTTTAAATCAATCAAGAGAAGAAAAGAGAAAATGTATTTTTACAGTTTTTATTATTTACCTACTTATTTCCCTTTCTGGTGCTCTTTATTCTTAGAGTGGAGTTGAGTTACTGTCTGGGGTCATTTCCTTCCAACCTAAAGGATTTCCTGAAGTATCTCTTGAAGGACATTTTAGCTAGTAACAAATTCTCATTTTTTATCTGGAAATGTCTTTATTTTGCCTTTAGTTTTGAAGTATAGTTTGCTGTAGATAGAATTGCTGATTGATAGATTTTTGGTTTCCAGCAGTTTAAATATGCCATCCCACTCCCTTCTGGCCTCCATTACTTCTGATTGGAAGTCAGTTTTTAATATTTTTGTTCCTCTGAATGTGATGAGTAGCTTTTCTTTTGCTGTTTTCAAAATTTTTTCTTCATCTTTGGCTTTCTGTAGTTTGCGTAGGATGTGTGTTGTTGTGAATTTCCTAGTGAGTTTACCACTTGAAGTTTGTTGATATTCTTGGATGTGTAGATTAATGTTTTTCATGAAATTTGGAGAGTTTTTAACCATTGTTTCTTCAAGTTATTTTCTTCCCCTTTCTCTCTCACCTTTCCTTTGAGGACTCACATTACACGAGTGTTGGTTTGGTTGAGGGTGTCCACAGGCCTCAGAGGCCCCATTCATTTTTCTCTATTCTTTTTACTTTTGGCATTTCAAACTGAATAATTTCTATGGATTGATCTTCAGGTTCACTGATTCCTTCTTCTCCCACCTCAAATCTGCTATTGAGCACCTCTAGGGACAGTTTTTAAATTTCGGTTATTGTAACTTTCAACCCTAAAATTTCCTTTTTTTTTTCAGTACTTTTCTTTATTGGCATACACCATGTGATGAGCCATTGTCATTATACTTTCCTTTATTTCTTTATGCATGATTTCCTTTAGTTCTTTGATCATATTTATAAAAACTACTTTGAAGTCTTTGTCTGATAATTCCAACAGGTGGTTCCCCTCAGAAACAGTTTCTAGTGGCTGCCTTTTTCCCCTGTGTAAGGGTCCCACTTTCTTGTTTCTTTGCATGTCCTATCATTGTTTGTTGAAAAGTAGACATTTTAGATGACTGGCACATCTGGAGTCTGAGTTTCCCCTCTGGGGGCTGTTGTTGCTGTTTTCCTGTTTGTTTGTTTATTCTCTGACTTGCTGGAACAGTTCTGTGGAGTGGATGTGCAGACTTTGGTTTTTCTTCTTTTTGTTTTCAAGCCTAGCTCCCTAGGGGTCTCCCCGGTGTGAGCAGAGCTTAGCGGCCCCCCAGTGACGCAGGAGCTTGCGCTCAGACTCCCTGAGCCGGTGAGGGTCTCGCCTCTGCCAGTGGATCTGTGTGTGGGTCAGAAACACAGTCAACATTGCAGCGGCGCACGTACGCCCCGGCGTCCCCTCCCCCAGGCACTCCCATGCCTCCTCCACAGCACAAAGCTCACGGCCGCGCACCCGCATCCTCTCAGAGCTCCCCAGGGCGTGCTCAGCCCTGCACACACACACAGCCTCTGTGGGAACCTGCGAAGGCCCAGCTGGCTGTGCTCTCCTGGAGCACCCCGTTACGTGTCCGGGTAAAGTGCCCGCCTGTCCACCTCCCCCGGCTGCAGCCTCGCCCACTCTGTCTCCGGCGACTCCCGGGGTTTTGGTTTTTCTTCTGTTTTCCCCTCCCACAGCCAAACCTCTGGTGTTCCTGGCTTGCCCTACCCAAGTCCTCCTGCCCTGCTGGCAGAATGGGGTGTGGGCGGGGGGAGTGGACCCCGGCTACGATGCTCGGACACCGTCTGCATCTGCCCAAGGCTCAGAGTTTGTCTTGGATAAACTCTTCTCAATTTTGTGTGCTCCAGAGTCCTGAAATGGTTGTTTTTAATAATTCTGTCTAGTGTTATCTTTGCTTTTGGGGGAGAGGGTTTGCCAGGCTCTTTACTCGGCCACATTGTTTGGATTTCGGTAAATTCTTTAATTTTAATATTTAATTTTTTGAATAGATAATAAATTACATTATTCAAAAATCAAGAAACATTCACTGAAAAGTCTCCCCACAACTCTGGTTCCTCCTCCATCACGTACCCAGCTCCACCCCCCAGCCCCTTCCCACACTGCTGGGTAACTGTCATTAATTTCTTGTATTTCTTTCCAGAATTTATGTATGCAGTTACAAACAAATACACGTGTTTATCTTCATTCTTATTTATAACACAAAACAATATGTGTATGTGTCCATATGTGTACATATAGATACTGTTTTACAGTTTTCTGTTTTCACAGATGTGTATGTTGGAGATCTTTACAGATTAGTGCATGTATTTTTACAGCTGCACGTTTTATTTAACCAGTCCCCTACTGACAGAACTTTAAATCACTTCCAGTGCTTTATTTCAAACTGCCACAGTATAATAATAACCTTGTTTATAAGTCAGTCCTCCTATGTGTGTTTATCTGAATAAAAGCATCAGAAGTAGAATTGTCAGTTCCACGGATACACATGTTTGTAATTTTACAACAATGATTCTGCCACTTTCAACTCCCACCAGGACTGTATGAGAGTCTCTGTTTGATAGCCAATGACATGTTATAGGATTTATAAAATCCTTCAAATCTGAGAGGTGAGAGATGGCGTGTCAGTGGCATTTTAATCAGACCGAGGGGAGGGCCCTTTTGGTGGGCAGGAGCCTTTCGTGTCCTTTGACTGTTTCCACACAGGCTCACTGCTCTTTTTTCTTAACCATTTCTAGGAGCCCTTTTTATAGTAAGGAGATTAGTCCCATGCGGTTGTGGGAGTTGAATTTTTCTAGTTTTATTTTGTGTGTGTTTCGACTTTGCTTACCATATTTTGGGCAGTACAAACGTTCTTTTAAATGTAGATGAATTTATCAATCTTTTATTGATTCTGGATTTGGAGACATATTTAATGATTCTCCCCACTTTTAGGCAAGAAAGGAATTTCCTTGTGTTTTCTTCTTTTTTATGGGTTCATATTTTACATTTAAACATTTGATCCATTTGGAATTTATTCTAGATGTTCACTGCAAGATGTAACCTAATTTCTTCCAGCTGGCTTCTTGGTTGTCTGCAAATCATATATTAAATAGCCATCTTTTAACCTCGGGTATGAGAGCACACTTAAGAGTACACTAAGTTCTCTTATGTCTCTGTTAGGCCTTCTGCTCAGTTGCCAGTACCACATTATTTTACTTCTGAGGCTTTATAAGGAAGCCCGTAACCAGCCTGAATAGAAATTTTAGATGACACGGTAAACCCCGAGCAACAGTGTGTATTACTCTATGGAGGCGTGATGCCGAACTGGGACGAGAAAGTCACCTTGCGGTCCTCAGCCCAAGAGCAAGGGCGCAGAACGTGAGCAACAGGTTCAGTTACCCGTAGGTGAGACACTTTGGGGTGTCGTTCGGGTGTTTGGTCTGGAGGCTGCTGAAGTTGTAACACAGAAGCACGTGAACTCGCTTCATTTACAAGCACACACAGTTTAAATTTCACACAGTCAGGAAGCTTTTTCTCCCCAGCCCGCGACTCTGTAGTGACCCGCTGGTTATTGCTCACTCTTCTCTAAAACAGCCTTGTGGAAGTGGAACTGACAGACAGTAAACTGCACATATTTAAATTGTGGGTCCGAGCTGCTTTGACACTGAACCATCCCTACGCAGGTGGGCGTGTGCCCACCCCTGCCCCGGCCCCATCCTCGGCCCTGCCAGCTGCCCACCCCCAGGACACCACTGGTCTGCTTCAAATGAGAGCTGTCACTATTGATGAGTTGTGGTTTCTAGAGTCTCACATATGTGGAATCCTATGGAGTGTCCCTTTTGTGGCTGGCTTCTTGCGTTCGTGGTCACTTTGAGATTCTGCCGTTTGCATTTGTTGAGCTAATTCCTCCTGATTGATGAATCCCACTCCCTGTGTGGTTAGACCCTGTTTTGCTTTTCCTTTCCCCATTGGTGGACATTTAGGTTGTTCCCAGTTTGGGGCCACTGAAAGTAAAGCTGCCATGCACGCTCACGCACACACAGACGCCTTCCCTTCTGGGTGTTAGCAGACATACGTCAGGGGCGGGGCGACGCTCTAGGAAACCACCAAACTGCTCCTGCCCTTTTCCAGTCCCCCCAGCAGTGTCTGCGAGCTCCGGTTCCACCACATACTCGCCACCACTTTGCACGGTGAGTCCTCTTCGATCTTAGCCATTCCGATTGGCGTGTCATGGAATTTCATTGTGGTTTTAATTTGCATTTTTTGATGATCAGTGACTTATGTGCCTATTGCCATCCATAGAAGTTCCTTGATGAAGAATCTGTTTAAAACTTTTTTGGTTTTTTGTTATTTGTTTTCTTGTTTAATTTTGAGGTTTTTTTTTTTATTGAAGCATTCTGGATACAAGTTTTTCATCAAATATATGCTTTGCAAAGATTTTCTCTGAGTCTGTGTCTTGTCTTTTCATTCACTTAACACTCTCTTTTGAAGAGCAGAAACTTTTAATCTGGATGAAGTATAGTTTTTCAATTTGTTCTTTCATGGATCCTGCTTTTGATGTTGTACCTAAGAAATGTTAACCTAACCCAAGGCCACTGAGGCTTTCTCCTGTGTTTTGTGCTAGAATTTTTAATAGTTTTACATTTTGCATTTAGGTCTGTGATCCATGTTGAGCTAATTCTTATATACAGTGCTTGGTACAGATTGAAGTTGATTTTTTGCATACGTACATTCAGCGGTTCTCTTAAAAAGCTATCACTTCTCCACTCCATTACCTTTGCACTTTTGTCAAAGATCAGCTGTCCCTAAATGTGTGCGTTTATTTTGGACTGTCTATTCTGATGAACTATTTTCTTATCTATGCACAAATAATATGCTGTTTTGATGACTATGGCTTGGAGGGTTTACCTCAAAATCAGGTAAACCTTCCAATTTTGTTTGTTCTTCCAAATTTTTTGGCCTTTCTAGGTGCTTTGCATTTCCTCATGAATTTTGGGATCAGTTTGACATCTAAAAAAAAAGATGTCAATAAAAGATCTGCTGAGATTTTTATTGGAATTGTATTTAATCTATAGTCAGTTTGAGGAGAACTGACTTCTTAATATTGAGTCTTCTAACCCACAGACCAAGTCAACCCCGTGTCAGTTTGGATGAATTATATCCCCCAAAACGCCATGTTCTTTGATGCAATCTTGTGGGGACAGATGTATTAGTGTTGTTTAGGTTATAATTCTTCGATTGAGTGTTTCCATGGAGATGTGACTCAGTCAATGGTGACTGAACCGTTTAATTGGATAATTTCCATGGAGGTGTTACCCCCCCATTCAGGGTTGGTGTTAATTGGGTCACTGTAGTCCTATTAGGGAGTTCACAGACAGAAAGGAGATGCTACAGCCTCTGTCTGTAAAAGAGTTTAAGACAGAGGACCTCAGAGCCATGTCCCTATACCCCTTCACCCACCCACCTTTATATAGTTCTTTTCACAAATTATGCATTTATATAAGTCCAAAAACCACTGATTTATCATTAAAGTTTATGCATTTGCTTTTTACATATTATAGGAACTAAAAGTGCAGTTACAAACCAAAGATATGGTAGTCCTGGCATTTGTATTTACCCATGTCATTACCCTCACCAGAGATCTTTATTTTTTCATGAGGCTTCGATCTCTGTCTATTGTCCTTTCCTTAAACTGGCAGAGCTCCCTATAGCATCTCTCATGGGATGGGTCCAGTGGTGATGAACTCCCTCAGCTCTTGTTTGTCTGGGAATGTCTTAATCTCTCCCTCAGTTTTGAAAGACAGTTTTGCTGGGTATAGAATTGTCAGTTGGCAGTTTTTGCTTCCACAACTTTGAATATTTCACCCCACTGTCTTCTTGCCTCCATGGTTTCCTATGAGAAATCAGCATTTACTCTTACCAAAGCCCCCTTGTGTCTGATACATTGCTTCTCTCTTACAGCTTTCTGCATGCTCTCTTTTATCTCCATCCTTCAACAGTTTGAATATATATGCTGCAAAGTGGGACTAATTGAGTTTATTCTGTTTGCAGTGTGTGAATCATCTTGGATTTGTATATTCATGTCTTTTGTTAAATTTGGGAGGTTTTCAGCCATAATTTCTTTGACTATTCTCTCTGCCCCTTTCTCTCTCCCTTCTCCTTCTGGGACTCCCACAAGCATATATTGGGACACTTGATGGTGTCCCACAGAATCCTCAGGCTCTGGTTACTTTTCTTCATTCCTTCGTCCGTCCGCTCCTCAGACTGGATGATTTCAGTGGTCTTATCTTCAGATTCTCTGATTCTTTCTTCTGCCAGCTCCAATCTGCATTGAATCTCTCTAGGGAATTTTTAATTTCCACCCCTGTGGTCTTCAGCTCTGTTTGGTTCCTTTCTGTAAGTTCCGTCTCTCTATTGATATTCTCTTTGTGTTCATCTATCCTTTCCTGCTTTCCTTTAGTTTAGTCCACTTTTAGTTTCATTTAGGACCATTTTAAAAAAGGCTTTGTCTTGGATGTCCCAGGTCTGGTCCCCCTCACTGATGGTTTCTGATCTTTAATCTTCTCCTTTGCCTGGGCCATCGATTCCTGTTTCTGTATGTTTTGGAATCTTTTGTTGAAACTTGAGCACTTTGATATTTTACTGTGTTATCACTGGAATTTAGACTCAGCAGCATCTGTTCCTTAAGCTGGCATCCAGCTAGGTTTATACAGCAGCCCTTCCTTGGATGCCAGGAGCTGATGAAAGGGGTAAAAAGAAGGAATAAGAGAAAACCCCCATCCCAGTCTTTGCAGACTGAGCTGTGTGAGCTCCCTCAGGGCTTATCCACACAGCGACTTTAGAGAGCAGCTCCAGGCCACAGCACAGGGGCCTCTGGGTCTGCTCTGCACGTGCGTCTTGTTTTGGGCATATGTGTGTGGCCCTAGGATTCCCCATCTGGATGGATACAGATGTTCCCTCTTCCCTCAGAGAGAGCTTCCTCGTGGTCTGGGCCCTTCACCGCTCCCCCAGCATCCTGCAGGAGAGCCCAGTGAGCCGCCTTCCACACGCAGGGCAGGGTCTGGGTCAGTGAGTCCCTCGGGCTCCACAGACAGACTGGGGCAGACAGACGTGCTCCCATATGTGCAGGAGGGCCACTCTGCTCCCTCCGGAACCAGGACAGGAACCCACCCTGGAAGCGTGAGCCGACTCTGTGCTGAGCGGGGAGTCAGCCAGGGTGCCACAAGATCTGAGTAGTTTTAAGTGGCCTTTTTCTCAATTCGGTGCTTACTGCAATTCTGGAGCCCTGAGCCAGATCTTTCTGCCCATTCTTGGTGGTTGTTCACAGCTTCGTGGAGGGAGCCCTGAAGCATCCCACCTGCCCACTGTGGGTGCCCTTCATTTCTTTCCTTCCCTGGCTGCACTGGCCAGAACTTCCAGGACAGTACTGAGAAGTGGTGGGAGTGGGCACCCTTGTCCTGGCCTCAACTCCAGGGAAGCTCATATTTAAGTGTGATGACTGTTACTTGTGCTGTTAGCTGTAGGCTGTCCACAGATGCCCAGGTTCTCCTCCTGCACCTACGCCCACAGGGCCTGGCATCTGAGCAGTGGCCCCAAGAGCCGGGGCATCCCCTCTTGTGGGCATCGCCTGCAGACTGAGGCCAGGAGCCCTGCACCTGGAGGGGCTGACGCAGAGACATCCACACTCCCATTTGGCAACATTGATTAGGCATTGACTGAGTACTTCAGGGGAGGCAGAGGAGGGGGATGGTAACAAAAGCAGCAGTGACCACCAACCGCCAGGACACCCATGCTGCACCGGCCACCCGAGACCCTGACCAGCTGGGCCAGGGGCGGGCAGTGGGGTTGAAGCCACAAGCCTGGTCGGCGGGAAGGGACCCTCCAGAGACATAGGTGATAGACGGAGCGGGGATGGAGGCCCAGAGGGTCCAGGTGACCACACCTGGACCCAGGGGCAAGAGGGCTCAGCAGGGTGGCCTGTGGGGAGGCACGTGAGGGTCCCCCCACCAGAGAACTGGCCACAGCCCCATACTCCCCACCTGGGCCACGGACACTGCCCCAGGTCACCACGCTAAGCCCCAGCCCTGGAGGCAGAACACATGAGGGGCAGGGGACGGCCAGGCAGGTCCTGCTGCCCGCAGCCAACCAGCAGCCTTTCTCTTCCCGGGGCAGGCGAGAGCGGCTGCACTCTGAGGGTCTCAGCAGGCATCAGATACGTCCAGCTCACAGCCTACGCAGAGGTCAGCTTTTTCAAGGTGGACAACGGAGAGGCGCTGGTCCCCACGCCCTTGTGAGTGGAGGAGAGCAGCCCCCAGTGGGGCAGGTGCAAGGACCCCCACAGCTCCCACCTCCTCAGCCCTTAGCCCTCACTCCCTGGAGGTGAGGGTGCCCCCACCCCATCCCCAGGGCCCCATCACAGGCACCGTGGTCAGAGCCGTGCCCAAGGACACCGTGGAGGGAATGGCCGGGGCAGGCCTGGGGTCTCCCGCTTCCCACCCTCGGGTGTCTGCCTGCTTCCCGCATCCCCGGCTTCCTGGCCTGACCTTTGACCTTCAGGAAGGCAGAGCCAGGTCAGCCCAAGGCCCCGAGGGATCCCATCTGCAGCACGGCACCCACCGCCCCTCGCCCACCTGGGCCCCTAGCCCCCTCCTCCTGCCCCTCCCTCAGCTGGTTCCCCCCCTCCCCCCATGCTTGTGGCCTGGCACAGGCCGGGTTGAGCCTTTGGGGCTGGGCTGTAGCCGTGGCCCCTAAGCGAGGCACCGAGGGGATGGTGAGTCACAGTCTGAGCCCCTGTGAGTGACCCTCAGCTGTGTGTTCAGAGCTGGGGGAAGGGAGGCTTTAGAGGGGTTGGGGGTCCAGGCAGGAGGAGACTCGGAGGCTTGGGCCAGGGGTGGGTGCAGGGGTGAGAAGTGGGGGCTCTGGGTCTCTTGGAGGAGGGGTGACAGGAGGTGCTAACAGGACCGTGACAGAGGGACGATGTGCCGTCCGGACTCCTCCCTGGTCACCATGCTCCCCCCGGTCTGGGGTTGTGGGACAGGAGAGCCAAGCCCCTGTTTCCCTTCACAGTGGGTTTGAGTGCATCCCCTACCCGTTGTCCCGAGCTTCAGCACAGGGTGCTGGCGCTGACTCACCGCTCCCCAAATGTGACGCAGATGCCCCCCGCAGCCGGCCAGGTGAGTGGGGTGCCTGAGCCCGGCGGCCCTGGACAGCAGGGCTTTTGGGGTGCGCGGGAGCGGGAGGAAAGGAAGTCAGCTCCTGGGGCTGAGCCCGGCCCTCGGGACACGGGGTCCGGGGGGCAGGAAGGCCGGGCAGGCTTGGTGGGTGGTAGGCAAGGAGGCAGACGGGGCCGCTCGGTGGGGAGCCCTGGGCCTGCAGGCTGTGTCCCCACACATGGCTTGGCCACTGGCCAGGGCCCCTCCCCAGGCCTTCCCCCCATCCGTGAGTCAGGAGGCCGGGCCGGCCGCCCTTGGGTTTGGGTGTTGTCCACCTGGAGCCTGGC
Organism: Bradypus variegatus; assembly: GCA_004027775.1. NCBI lineage: Eukaryota > Metazoa > Chordata > Mammalia > Pilosa > Bradypodidae > Bradypus > Bradypus variegatus. The sequence goes on along the minus strand of PVKY010001080.1, from coordinate 23,441 downwards.
AGGGGTGCAGCCTCTGCCGGTCGTCTTGGGGCTGAGTTTCCGGGTCAGTCAGGCCGAGGGCCAGGCCTGGAGGGCGGCAAACTCACCAAGGCCACCCTCAGGCCTGTGGTCAGCCGGGGATGGACACCCCACCCCACCTGGACATGGACACTCCCCAAATCACCTCCCGAGACCCCCCATATCCTCACCCCCCCCAGCAGCCCCACCCCTGCCCATCCCTTCCCGGTTTGGCCGTCAGTCCGTGGGAGCCCATCGGGCCTGAGGGTGGCAGAGCCCCATTTGCCGGCTGTGTCCACCTCTGCCCACGAGCGTGGCCGGTGGGGTGTCCCTGCAAAGAGGCCCCCAGCCCCGGGCACAGCCCCTACCCCGCTGTGCCTCTCTTGGCTGCGCACTGTGCTTTGCTGCCCAGTTATTCTGGAATTATTCCTGGGAGCCGAGTGCTGGAGCTCGGGAGTTGAACCTGAGTTCACTCGCTGCAGTTTACTGTGCTCCGTGGCATCAGCCCACCTATAACCGATGCGCCGGAAATGCTGGGGTCCCTGCTGAGGCAGGAGAGAAGGAACAACCTGGGGGCTGGTGGGGGCTTGGGGGGCCCCTGGGGACCTGGGGTCCAGCCGTGTGCTGCTTGTCTGTCCTCACCACGGTCCACGGGGGGCAGCTCGCCCCATCCTCCTGGCTCACAAAAGGAGTGGGGACGTTCCACAGGAGCTTGGGGGTCCCCAGGGAGTTCTTGAGGGGACTTTTCTGGGGCTCCCCACCAGCTCAATCCCATGCCCTTCGTGTTGGGGGCCTCCGTGCTCCCTTTGGCTCCTGGAGAGACCCAGGGCTCAAGGCCAAGGCAGCCCCCCCCCAACATTTGGGATCTGAGCACTGCTCGGAGGAGGTAGTGGAGCTGTGGTAAGGGGTAGGAGTCGGGGGGCTGCCGCGGCCTTGCAAGGTCCTGGTTATGGAGCAGGTGGGCGGCTCTGAAGTGCAGGCACAGCGCTGACATCCAGACCTGCTGGGTGGGCTGCGAGCCAGGGCGCCACCCTCCCCATGGGGCCCCACAAAGGGCCTGACATCAAGCCCCTGTGGCACCCAGACACCCTCCCAGCCCCCTGGGCCCCCTGCTTCATTGTTGGGAGGCCCCTGCCGCAGCTCCTGTAGGCCTCACCCACCACAGGCAGCCCTCCGGACCCCCCACAGGGAGTGTTACCCCAAAGTGCTGGAAGCAGCCCTCACGCGCCCGTCTTCTAGACCTGGCCTTCCTGTGTCCTCCCCCATCCATGGTGCCAGGCAGACCCCCAGAGACCTGGGCTCACTCCCAACACCCCCAGGATGCCATCCCCAAGGCCTCTCCCCACCTCTGCCAGAGGGTCCCCGTCTCCTCGCTTCTCCCACCTTCCCAGGCCTTTGGCCCCCTAAGCGGCCGATGGCAGCCAGGCCTCGACCCAGCTTCCTGCCAGGGCCTCATTCCCTCAGGATGCCCCACCCCACGACCCTCAGGCCCCTCGGTGCCCCCCTCGTGGCCGCGTGGTTCCCCCACACAGCGGAGTGTCTGCCCGCCTCGATCCGCCATCCTCCGCCCTGGGCTCCCAGGCTCCCCGACCCTCAGCCTGGCTGCTTCCTTCTGTCTGTCAGCTCGGCGCAAGGCCTGAGGACAGAGCACAGGGCCCTGGCAGGATGTGGCAGTGTGGGTGCCCGTTCCCCTGCCTCTCCCCCAACCCCTGTCCTCTCTGATGCAGGCACTGGGGACTCGGTGGGAATAAAGCTCTTCTCCCTCGGGCCATGGTGGGGACAGGCCGACTGATGGCTGCAGGTGAGCTCAGGTATACCCGGCCTGCTGCCTGCCTGTCGGTGGCGTGGGGCGAGGGCCTAGCCGGAGGGGCATGCCTGAGCCCTGGAGACCCCAGCCTTGCCCCCTGGTTATCACCCGTGATGGCCCCGCCCTGCGGCCAGCATCCTGGGCTGGTCACTCGGCGCCGTCGTCACCTCGGAGCGTCCACACATTAGCCACGTGGGCCGCAGTTAGGGGAGAGGAGGCAGCTGGGAGTCAGGGAGGTGGTGTCCCTGCCCGCGGGTCCCTGTGGGACAGGGCTGGACAGGAGCCGGCCCCCAGGTGCTCTATGGTGCCCATGTCACCCCCGTGCAGCCGCAGGGCCTGCATGGCAGGGTCAGGGCACAGCAGGGCCCTGGGTTGGTGGTTCTGGGGCCTGGGGGTGGGCTGGGCACGGGGCCACTGAAAGCGCCGGGTCCCCCTCCTCTGGCACAGTGGTTACCATGACGACGACTCCTCACTAACCCCCAGAGCAGACCTGCCTCGGGACCCGGATCCGAGCGCCCCAAACACTCTCAGGTCTTGGGGTGCAGCCTCCCCGTCAGAGCTGGGTGGGTCCTCGGAAGATAGGGGGCCATGACAGGCGCCTCTATTTACTCCATCCAAGGCAGACCTTCTCACTTCTCCTTCTCCTGTTACCACAATGCCACTAACACAGATGGCCCAGTTTCCTGCTCTCTAACCACATCCCACGGATGGTGGATTCTACCTTTCTGTGTAAAATCCAGCTTCCCACCAGTTCCCTTCCACCGAAATCTCTGCAGCCTGTGACCCCAGGGATCCCCCCACCTGGCACCCCTTCTCCGCCACCTGAGCCCCTCACCATTGGAGCCCTGGATTTGCCTAGGTCACTCTCCTTCTGGCCATCTGTCTGTCCTCCACGGAGGCAGGAACTGGCTTTCTGCAAACAGAAACAAAGTCGCTGTGAATCGCACACTGCATGGTGAGGCTGATGCCAAGACGCAAGCCAGAGGAAACCCCAAAGTAATGACACCCCAACAAGCCAGCAGCCGCTTTCCCTCCTCGCGCCGGGAGAGCCCTGCAGGTGCCCCGGGAACCCCCACCTGGCCGCGAGGGGGGCCCGGAAGCACAGGCCGCTGAGCGAAGCCGGTGGACAGCCGGGGACACGAGGCCCACTGGGCCCCAAAGCAGGCAGTTCCCCCTATACGTATTTATTTGTAACATGGTGGCCTAATATAGGAGTACATGGGGCTAGGTAACTTTACGTTTTGAGTTTTCTTTGTCCATCATCCCGAGAGATGAAAGCGTGGCATCCCAAGCAGTTCCCACACCCATGAAAGGGAAAGAAGGCCGGAGCCCTTTCCTTGAAAAAGTTAACCTTTGCATTCTCAAAAAACAAACGAGAAATGAGAAATGAGAAGTCTCTCCCTGTCGGGCCTGTTCTGGTCTGGCCGCGCTCTCGCCTGGCCACTGGCTGTGGGTCCCTCCCTCCCGCTGGACTTTCCTCTAGGGCCCAGTGAGCCCTTTAGAAGCACAGCATTGTGTGCTCTGGTGGATTCACCACGGCGGAGCCGCGGAGCCTCAGGGTGGTCGAGCTGCTTCCAGCCACGAGGAGCTGGCCCTGCAGGGGCCGAGGACGGATACATGCTGGATGCCCTGTGAGCGTGAGGGCAGCAGTCGGAGCCTGCCGGCACCAGCCATTGGGCTCCTTCCGCCTTTATGGAAAACCTCGGGAACTGTCCCCAGTGGGCTGGAGCCCCAGTGGCAGCGTGACCCAGAGAGCTCAGGTCCGAGGGTAGTTCCCGGTAAGGCCTGGAATGAGTTGGAGCCAGAGGAGCCTCAGGGCGGTTCTCCTAGTTGAAGCTACAGCCAAGTCTCCTGAGCCAGTGAATCAAAGGAAGTGTGCTTCACAGGCAGAGCCCCACGCCTGGTTTCCACCCCTGCCCCCCAAATTCACAGGAGCCTGTTGGACACCTGCCCATGACCCCTTTCTCCTGGGGCAGCTCCCCTTTCCTACTGCTCTCTCGACAGCCAAGTCAGACTTGGTACTGAGCTTACAAAAGCGCCTGCTAGATTCTGTGTCATCCTGGGAAGGCTGTGTGCCGAGGATGAGGTTTGGCTACTTTTAACCAACACCACCAGAGCCCTGGGTCCACCCAATTCATGTTTACTTCTCTCTGACGTAAAGCCCAGAGACACTCAGAGCACAGATGGGATAAGACCCCACTCCACTGGACACCCCACTTGTACCTCCTGCTCAGCTACTGACATCCTTCATGTACCACCTCATGATGCTATGGCTGCGGAAGCTCCAGCCATCTCACCTGTATTCCAGCTAGCAGTAAGGAGGAAGCATGAGGGGAGAGGAGAAGGGCTCTTACTTTTAAAGAAACCTCCTGGAGGTGCTGCACTGTGGCCACTTACATCCCACTGGCCAGAGTTTGGTTACATGGCCACACAGTGACGAGGAGGCAGGATGCACGACTTACCAGCTAACGCCAGGTTCTGCCACCAGAGGAGAAGGGGAGGCCCAGCCAGCCTCCGTGCCGGTTGTTTCCTTGTCCAAATGAGAAGTCCCAGGACCCACTGCTACCCCTGGGCACCTGCCGGACACTCGGCCGAACATATGGGGTGGGCCTTCGGGAAGGGGCTTGACTCCCGCCACCTCTGCCCTGCGAGCAAGGCGGCTGCAGAGCTGGGCACCCTCCCCTGGCCCGCACTTCCCCACACGGCCCTCAGCCCTGCCGACCCTCCCCCAGGCCCCCCTCAGCACCCCTCGTTCTCCCTTTGCTGGCGCCTGTGTCTGTGCACGGTTGCCCACTCATGGCCCCTGAAACGCCCTGTCATCTCGCGATGACTCATGTGTCTGCAGTTAAAACCCCAGTGAGGGGCAGCAGCAAAAAAATCACACACAGACAACTAAAAATCGGGGCAGGCAGTGAATGTGCCAGTTCTGTCGGGCCAGCGGGGAGCGGGGGCATCTCCCACCTCCTTGGCAGCGAGGCGGCCCTGGGGGCTGGGGGCCCACCGTGTGCACCCCGACCACCCGGGCTGGCCGAGGGCCCTCCAATCACTTCCTGGTCTCCTTCGCTGTCACGGGGTTGGCACGGGGCCTTCTCTGGTCTCCAGTGAGTGAGACTCCCTGGGGATTCTCACGGGACCCATGCCGCCCCCTGCCCGGGCCTGGGTGGAGCAGAGCAGGGGGAGGCCCGGGCACACGTCCCTCCCCAGCACCCCTCCCCCGGCGGCCCCAATGTGGCTTGACTGTCCTTTGCATCCGGCAGGAGACCTCTGAGAGGGGTCCCCTGTGGCGCTTGCTCCTGGAGGAACCTCCGGCCTGGTGGTCCTGGGTGGGGGGCTGTGATGGCTCCGCCAGCCCTGGGGACCCTGGCAAATGAGGATGGCTGTTGGGGGCTCCACCTGTCGCCGCAAGCACACCTCCTGGGTGCGGTATCAACCCAAAAGGGCCTCAAAAGCCCTCAGGCAGGTGTGGGGGGCTCCGGTCCGGGAGAGGGGATCCCAGGAGAGGCTGGGGGCGTGGGGGTGGGAAACCGGAGCCCCATGAGGGAGCAGCAGCAGTCCATGTTTCAATGTGTTCTGGAAGCTTCCACGGCACCCACCCTGCCCCCCAGATTCCCTGGACTGGAGAAAACACCAGGTGCCTTTGCCAGCCACTGAGGCTCGGCTTTCTGAGCTTGGGTGTGAGGTTGTCCTTGGGCATCTCGGGGCAGCGGGTAAGGGGCCACCTGACCCCCAGCCCACCCGGCCCCGTGCGGTCACCTGTGCCTCCAGGCCCCCAGGTGGGCAGGGTAGGACGAGCAGGGCTTGCTGGGCCACCTGCCTCTGCACGCCAGGAGCGGGGTGCCCCCGTACCCCATGTGGGAGCACAGCCTGGCACTGCCCCCCCCATGCCACCCCTGGGGCTCAGGGTCCTCAGGCTGAAAACAGAATCTGTCGGGCATCTTTCCTCCCAGATCTGACAGGCAATTAGGAAAACAAACCCTCGGAAAACTTGGTTTTCAATTATACAAACAAGTAAAATGAAGAGTGAAAAACGCTTTCTCTTTCCAGAGGCCCAATGTCAGTAATATGTAATTGCAAAATGTAGTATTTTATTATTTTGTTGATATGAAATATTTCGGCGGTTTAATTGTTTTTAACTTCGGAACAGACGATTTGCATTTCGTTTACAAGAAAAGACGATTTCATCGACATGGCCTATTGCCAGATATTCGAAGCTCTATTTTGGTTAAATTACAGCACCCAGATTTTAGTCACAAAGCACATTGATTTTATATTCAAAAAGATTTTTATATTTAGTCTCTTAACCTTTTGTAATTCCCGCCCACAGTTTTAAACTGTGGAACCCTTTTATGTTAATTGTTGTCAGTGGGGTGTCTGCCTCACGCTGGTAATTTAAGCCCATTGAATCATCAGGCAGGTGCTGGTAATTGCGGGACGGAGGGTGTCTCGCCCGAGTCCAGAGGGTCAGCCCGTCCCTTGGAAACTGGATTTGGGAACCGAGGAGCCTCAGCAGTCAGTGAGAAGCTCAGACTGCTGTTTTTTGTTGTTAATACACAAAAACCCTCCCAGGGAATGTTTTCTATTGATCAGCGTGATTTCTCTTTTTCATTCTTTGGACAAATGATCTTAAGTGTTCATCAGATGGGATCTGTGAAGAATCAACCGTTATTGTGAGCTGATTTTAAAAATCAAGGTGCCCTTTGTCGCTAATTCAGTCTTGCCAATAAAAGTAAAGGAATGTGTGGCAGAAAATTTCCGGAAATTTCATTGCCTCGTGGGATGATCACGCGTTTTAATATTAATTGTCTATGGATGATGATAGCAGAACCAACTGTGAAAGACCCACATTTTTTAAAGGGGGATTTGCGCTATAAAATTTTTTCCCAGGAATCATATCGTATGGAGGAAATGCCTGAGGAAAATGGAGTAGAAAAAGATCTCGTGTTGTTTCCAGTACCACAGCAGTGGATGCAAGTGGAAAATCAGCCTGTATGGGGATGGGAACCCATGGGCGAGGTCAGAGGGGCTCAGGCTGGCAGGAAGGGGGGCGAATGTGAGCCTCCAGGTGAGGGGGCCTCCCCGCCTCCCTCTGGTTATCATGCGTTGCTGCTCTTGGGAGTGGAGGCTCAACCACCAGGCTCCCTGTTCCCTCCAAGGCCGCCTCTTTCTGGGGATCCCCCTTGCTCCCCCCAGCCCCTCCCCTGAGCAGTTCAAGGCTAAGGAGCAAAGTGAGCATCCGGCAGGGGGTTCCTTGCGGGGAAAGTGGGCATCCAGGCAGGTGAGGTGGCTCCATGCCTGGGGGCCTGGTGGTGACGGGTGGGCTGTGCCAGGGGAGTGACCTCAGGGTCAGAGGGGCTGGAGGAGGGGGAGGAAGTGGGTAGAAGGGGGGCCGGGAATGGACCTGGTGCTGTCAGCTTAGCACGGACACAGGGTTTGCATTATAGAGACATTTAAAAGTGAACATAGGTGTAGATGTGTATGTATGTGTGTGCATGTGTGTGCATTTGTGATGTGCGATGTGTGCATTGCATGTGTGCCTCTGTGCATGTGTGTGTGCACGTGCATGTGTGTGAAAGCATGTGCATGCATGCATGTGAGCATATGCACATGCGTGCATGCATGTATTCATGTGCTGCGTGCCTGCATGCATGTACTAGTGTAATGTGTGCACAGGTGTGCATGCGTGCATGCGTGTGCACGAGTGTGTGTATGGCATTAACATGTGCATGTGCATGAGCACTTGTGTGTGTGTGTGCATGCATGCACTGGTGTGCTGTGCGTGTGTGAAGGTGTGCACATGTGTGCATGTGTGTGTGAGGGCATGTGTACATGTACACAGATGTTTCCAGCACTGTGGGGCCTGAGCGCAGTCTCCCCAGGAGCAGCAAGCTCACCCAGAGCGTCTGGCTTCCACCCAGGTCCCCAGGGGTGTGGCTGACTCCAGGGCTGAGCAGGGAGGTGCAAGGGGGCCCAGAGCATCTTGTGCACAATGGAAGGGTCCAGGAAAGGAGGGACATGCACGTGAACAGCTCCACCGGCTGCATCTGGGACAGTTGGAGTGTCTAAATCAAGAAGGACAATAATGCATCGGAATTCAGTGGATCAAGGATGAGTCTGTACAGTTCCAAATAAACGAAAAATGGGGAGCTCGATGTGACACGGCTTCTTTACCTCGTCTCAAAGTACTCGTTAATTACAAGGGCTTCGGTGAGGTGCCTGCCGGGGGCTGGCTGCAGCCGCTGTGAGCACAGGGCAGCACAGAACGAGCAGATGTGGCGTCAGGTCTGATTTTCCAGCCACACGTGCGCAGTGGGAATGGTGAGGAAACAAGGACGAACCCCACAAACGACCAGCCTGGGTGCCCCAAGCTGTCAGGCAGGGGAAGATCGAAGAATGTTCTGGAAGGAAGGAGGCAGAAGAGACACACAACTCAATGTAATGTGTGAATGGGATGGGGTTCCTGCCGGGACAGCTGGTGAAGTTGGAAATTCAGATGGGACCTGGGGACGAGCTGCCGTGACGGGTTCCAGCCGATGCCTGCCCATGAGGCCGCACTGCAGTCGAGCTGGAGAACGTTCTTTGTAGGAAATACACTCAGGTATCTGGGGGCAAGGGACAAAGCATCAGGCAGCCTCTTCTCAGATGGTGCCGGGGAAAAACGTTCCTTGTGCTGTGCTTGTGACTTTCCTGTAAATTTAGAAAGAAAAGACGAGCCCCATCCCCCCTCCAGCTTTTCCTTCAGGAGTCCGGCACGGGGGGTGTTTGGGCATCATCCTGATGTGGGGTGGGCTGGGCTGGCCCTCATGGGGACCTCGCTGGCCGCGTCCTGGCTGAGTACCAGGGTCCCCCATCCCCCCGCCGAGCTGCCCCTTGGCTCTCACTGCAGACCCTGCGTCTCGTCCGAGAGACAGGGTCTGTGCCCTAGGCAGCACCTGGCACAAACCACATGCCATCCTCCCCCGGTGCTGACTGTGGACCAGCCACCAAGGACACCCCGAGCATGGCATGGCCAGCTAGTGCCCGCTCCCCAGGTGGCCCCAGGGGCCTGGGCTGCTGCAGGAGAGGCCCCAGGCCCGTCAGAGCATGCTGCAGGCCGGCCCAGCACTGGCCTCGTGTCTCCATCCTGACTGGGCAGATTAGTGAGAGGCTGCTGGCAGCGCCAGCCCGAAGTCCTGCCCAGCCCACCCCAGGGATCCCCGTGCCAGCCCTTCTGACACTCCCTGGGAGCTCGGCATTGCTCCAGCCAGCCAGGACGCTTGGTTGTCTCGGTCAGAGCTGCTGCCCACCGTGGCCTGGCCCTGGCCTGCTCCTCTGGGCCTGGTTCCCGCCCACTCAGGGGCCTTTCTCGGCACGTCCCTGCCACCGTCCTCCGTCAGTGCTGTCCAGGGCGCATGGGCAGGTGCTGGGGTGAGGCCGCCCAACACACTGGCCAGGCGCAGGGTGGGGCCCTGTGACCCAGGAGCTACTTCGGGTGAGGCAGAGACCCCGGAAGAGGCCAGGAGGCCGACCAGCCCGGGGTGCTTCCCTTCAGCCCCAGGCCTGGGTGACGCCACATCCCTAAGGTGCAGGGAAGGGGCTGCTCAGCAGGGTCTGCCAATGGGCAGTGATGGAAGAACAGGGAAAGGAATCCACAGGGAAACCATTAAAGCTAATAAACAAGTTCCGCTAAGTAGCAGGATACAAGGTCCACATACAGATATCAATTGGGTTCCTATACAATAGCAACGAGCAATCGGAAGGGGAAATTAAGAAACAATCAAATATCTAGAAATAAACTTAACCAAGGATACAAAACACTTGTACAATAAAAACTTAAAAACACTGCTGCAAGAAATTAATGATCTAAATAAACCTTCCATGTTCGTGGATAGGAGAGTTATTATTGTTAAGATGTGAACATTATACAAAGCAATCTACAAATTCAATGCAATCCCTGTCAAAATTTCATCTGCGTGTTTTGCAGAAAAGGAATAACTGATCCTCAAATATGTATAGAACTGCAAGGGGCCCTAAATAGCCAAAACAATTCTGAAAAAAGAACAACGATTGGGGACCCACATGTCCTAATTTCAAATGGTATTACAGGCCTACGTTGATTGAAACACTGGCACACAGGTGACCAGCTCACTGGAACAGAACCAAAAGCCCAGAAATAGACCTGCACATCTGCAGCCTACTGATCTTCAACGAGGGCACGGAAATCAGGCAGTGGGGAAAGGACAGTCTCTTTGAGGAAACTGGAAAGCTACACACTGAAGAGTGAAGTTAGACCCCTACCTCACAGCATACACAAAAGTCAACTCAAAATGGATCAAGGACCTACATGTAAGGGCTAAAACTATAAAACTCTTGTTTTGGTTTGTAATGCTGCCTTTTTGCAAAATACCAGAAATGGATTGACTTTTATAAAAGGGGGTTTATTTGGTTACACAGTTACAGTCTTAAGGCCATAAAGTGTCCAAGGTAACACATTAGCAGTCTGGTACCTTCCCTGGAGGATGGCCAATGGTGTCCGGAAAACCTCTGTTAGCTGGGAAGGCACATGGCTGGCATCTGCTCCAAAGTTCTGGTTTCAAAATGGCTTTCTCCCAGGACGTTCCTCTCTAGGGTTCAGCTTCTCTCCAAAATGTCACTCTCAGTTGCTCTTGGGGTGTTTGTCCTCTCTTAGCTTCTCTGGAGCAAAAGTCTGCTTTCAATGGCTGTCTCCAGAATGTCTCTGTAAGCTGCAGCTCCTTTCTCAGCCCCTGTGCATTCTTCAGAGTGTCCCTCTTGGCTGTAGCAAGCTCGCTCCTTCTGTCTGAGCTTATATCGTGCTCCAGTAAACTAATCAAGGCCCACGCTGAATGGGCGGGGCCACACCTCCATGGAAATTATCCAGAGTCATCACCCACAGTTGGGTGGGTCATATCTCCATGGAAACACTCAATCAAAGAATTACAGTCTAATCAACACTAATACATCTGCTCATACAAGATTGCATCAAGGGTAATGGTGTTTGGGGGGGGACATAATACATCCAAACTGGCACAGTAACTGCCTGTTTGAAGCTGTTATGGACCCCAGAAGAGCCATGATCTTTTAATCCAATCTTGTTGGGTGGGACCCTTTGATTAGATTATTTCGATAGAGATGTGGCCCTGCCCATCCAGGATGGGTCTTGATTTTTTCACTGGAGCACTTAAGAGAGGTGAGAGCCCACACAGACCCCAACGCTGGGAGATGCAGACAGAAGGACATCTGGAGACACTAAGCTGAGAGATGAAGCCCAGAGTTTGCCCTGGAGAATCCAAGAGAGGACCCCCAGATGCTTAGAGAGAAACACCCTGGGAGAACAAGCAGGAATGGACAGGAGCTGCGCGAGAGAGAAGCTAAGAGAGACAGAAGCCCAGAGACATTTTGGAGAAAGCCATTCTGAAACGCAACCCAGGAGCAAAAGAGCAGCAGACGCCGGCCACGTGCCCTCCCAGCTGATGGGAGTGTTCCGGATGCCATTGGCTGTTCTTCTTATTGATGCCTTAGTTTGGACACTTTTGTGGCCTTAGGACCATAAATTTATAAAAAAGAAAAATTATAAATTTATAAATAAATCTCCTTTATAAAGCCAAATCCATTTCTGGTATTTTGCATAATGGCAATTTTAGCAAATCATAACAGTAACATAGGAGCAAATCTCCGTGACCTGGGATTCAGCGATAGAGTCTTAGCTCTGACATGAAAAGCACGAGCAACTAAAGAAACGATAGATACATTCGATTTCATCAAAAATAAAAACTTTTTTGCATTTAAGGAAACTATCAAGAAAGTGAAAAAATAATCAACAGAATGGAAGAAAATTGTTGCAAACCAAATATAAAAGGGCTTAATATTCAGAATATATAAAAGGAATGCAACAATAAAAAGACAAATAATCCAATGGAAAAAGAACTGAATAGACATTTCCCCAAAGAACATATGCAATTGGCCCATAAGTGTATAAAAAGATGCTCGGCATCATCAGCCTTTAGGGAAATGCAAATGAAAACCACAAGATATTATTTTATACCCACAAGGGCAGCTATTACTAAAAAATTGGAAAATAGCAAATGCTGGGGAGGATGCAGAGAAACCAGAACTCTGGTGCACAGCTGGGGGGATGTAAACTGGTGCGGCCGCAGTGGAAAGCTTATGGCGGATCCAGAGAAAGTTAAACACCGAATGACCATTTGATCCGGCAATCCCTCCTCTAGGTTTACACTGAAAGAGAGTGGAAACAGGGCCTTAAACAGATACTTGCTCAGCAGTGTTCACTTCAGCATCGTTCACCATCGTCAAAAGGTGGAAACAGCCCAAGGGTCCATCAGCAAAGGACCGGATAAACGGATTGGGGTGCACGCACACTGCGGAGAATTATTCAGCCGGAAGAAAGAACGAAGCCTGAGACCCGCTGTGACACAGAAGAACCCTGAAAAGAGTCTGCTCGGGAATAAGCAAGACTCTTAAGGACAAAAATTGAAGAAGGACCAGAAATAGCAAATGCACAGACATAGACAGTAGAGCAGAGGTCACCGGAGGATAGAGGAAGGGGGAAGGGGAATGTTGGTTTGCAAAAATAAAAATAAAAAAGACAGTCACTGGACATGCTGAGCTGGGACGTGCTGAGTGGTCACCCCCGCAGACCGCACAGCTCACAAGGCCCAGGGAGCTTGGGGGGAGGGGGAGGAGGTGGAACGTGGGTGGGGAGCAGGTAGGGGGCTGTGGGTGTGGGTGCTTATGTGTGTTTCTGAGCCTGTGAGTATGAGTAAGCCGGTGTTGCACAAGCCTTTGTGAGCATGTATGTGAGTGTGTGCAGGCTGCGTATCTGATCTGTGTGAGTGTACATAAATATGTGAGCAGGCATGAGTGTGTGTGCACATCTGTGTGAGTGATTGTGTATAGGGGTCTGTGTTGGCACATGCATGTATGAGTTGTGTGCACACATGGGTGTGTGTGATTGAATGCATGTGTATGGTACGAGTGTGTGCATCTGTCAGTATTGTGCAAGGATGTAAGTGAGCATGAGTGTGTGTGTGGGTATAAGCAAGCGTGAGTGTGTGAGGGTGTGAGTGTGTGCACAAGTGTAAGCGAGGATGAGTGTTGTGTGGGTGTAAGCGAGCATGTGTACATGGGTGTGAGCATGTGTGCACAGGTGTAAACGTGTGTATGTGGGTGAAGCAAATGTGCACAGGTGTGAGTATTGTGAGTGTGAGTGTTGCATAGGTGTGATCTTGAGTGTGTGTGTGTACCAAACATGTGTGCATGGGTATAAGCGAGCATGTGTGCATGGGTGTAAGCAAGTGTGTGTACATGGGTGCAAGCGAGCGTGTGGGCACAGGTGTGAGCATATGTGTGTATGTAGTGAGCATGAGTGTGTGGGGGTATAAATGAGCAAGCATGTGTACATGGGTGTAAGCGAGGATGAGTGTGTGCGTGTGTATAAATCAGCATGAGTGTGGCTGTGTGTGTAAGTGAGCGTGAGTGCGTGGGTATAAGCGAGTGTGCGTGTGCATTGAGTGTGTGTGCAAGCATGAGTGTGTGCGTGTGCATAAATGCGTGTGTGTGGATGTGTGTAAGTGAGCATGAGTGTGTGTAAGCGAGCATAAGTGTGGGTGTGGCGAGTGAGGGTGTGTGAGTGTGTGAGCGTGAGGGTGTGCGTGTGTGCAGGCGTGCATGTGTGCATATGCATAAATAAGTGTGAGTGTGGATGTGTGTGAGTGGGTGTGGCACATGTGAGCGTGGGTGTGTGTGTGAGCGAGTGTGAGTGTGTACGTGGCCTCCGCGGGGCACTCGTGAGGTGGAGGCGGCGTGCAGCCATTGCACACGGCCAGCTCTTCGTCCCGTCCTCGCCTGCGTGCCACACTCAGGGCCTTGGATTTTGCCGCTTGAAAGGAGCGTGGGCTTCCTTTCTGGCGACCCCGGAAGGGGTCCCCCACCCGACTTAGTTGGGGGCGACTTCACACTCCTCCTCCTGCTTTTGGAGCCCCAAGTCCATTTTAAAGAATCAAGAGTTGCTGCTCCTTTTTCCTCTGCCCCCGCCCCCCAAATGTCCCGGTGTAAATGAGGGCTGCGTGGGGCAGGGCCAGGGCAGGCCCCCCCATGTCTTCCTGGGCTGCGCTCCCCTGGGGTCCAGGCTCCAGAAGGATGGTGGCTGCAGCACCGACAGGACAGGCCCTCCCACCTGGGGGCCACCAGGCTGTCCCCTGGTTAGCGCTGCAGTGTCCCCGGCCACCCCACTCTGTCCCTGTGATGCCCACGGTCCCTGAGCCACCCCACCCTGCCATAAGACACGGAGACCCCAGGTCACCTGCCCGATGTCTTCCTGGGGCCACACGCCACGCTGCAGGCAGGTCCTGGGAGCCAGCCTGGAGGATGGTGGGTGCGCGGGGCCCCGAAGCCGGAACCGACTCCCTTTCCTTTTTAATAGAAAGTTTGTTCACTCGACTCCGGTGTGTCCACACCGGCTGCCTCTGCCCGGCGTGGGCGGTGTGACCCCGGGCCCCTGTCCCTCTGGGTGACGAGCTGGGGCCCTGTGGCCCCGAACACTCAGACGCACATGCAGCTCCGCAGGCCCAGCAGGGTGGGCCGGGGTCCCTCCGACAGAGAGGGCTGCGGAGAGTCCATTGTCTCCTGGAAGCCGGGGAGCACGGGGAGGGGAGCAGAAACCCCAGCCGGAGGGGTTTCCGCCCCATAGAGAAGCCGTGTTGCGTGCTGCCATCCAGGGGCAGCCCTGGGGGGCCCTCTGAGCGGCCACAGCGCCGCCTCCTCCCACTGAGTCACTGCACCTGACCATGTGGACAGGGCCCCCTCCCCAGGCCTGTTGTCAGAGGGGCTGGGCGGGGAGCTAAGATTTTAGAAAAACGATTCCAAGTAGCCTAAGGGTGCAGCACCCAGAAGACAGCCCTTTGGGATGGGGTGCACCTTTCTGTTAATGGTGCATGTGGAGCCCGGGGCACCCTCCAGCTTCTTGTGCCCCCCATGCCCCCACCCCTGCTCCCCACCCTGCAGCCCCCACTCCCTGCTCTTGCTCCCTGCCTCCTGCCCGCCTTGCCATGCCGAGCTGCCTACAGACAGCCTGGCTGGGGGAGCTGCTGGAGGCAAGAGTGGGCAGGGGTGCAGAGACAGACTCTCAAAGGAACCCCAGATCTGCCCCCCGCTCCTGGAGGCTCGCCAGCAGAAACTCTTGCTCGCACGTTCCGCTTGAGACTCTGACACCGCACAGCGCCAGCAGGCAGGTCTGCAAACAGCAGCAGCCCCGGCGACTGCGCCAAGGGGGTGCCCAGCCTGGCGAGGGGCGTGCAGAGCCCAGAGCAGCAGCCACAGCGAGAGGGTGCCCATCCCAGGGACATGCGGGCAGCTTTGTTTTCCAAACAGAGAGAGAATGTGGTGACATGGGGACCCCAGCATCCATCAAGTCCATTTTCCAGACTTCAGGAAGGAAAGCAGGGAAGGACCGCAGTTGGGATCCTTCTCAGTAAACACCAAGTGACCCGGTCAGCGCAGCCCTCACTGCCCTCCAGGCTTGAGGTGGCTCAGGCCGGATTCCAGGCTGGGGTCTGCAGGGCTGGGAATTCCCAAGGCCTGACGTGGACAACAGCAGGAATGTCGCTGTGCCCACCACTCCCAGTTCCCTTGTCCAGGTTGACACAAGGAGACTCACCTTTAGAAATTCTTCAGTTCAAAACCTCTGGCTAAAAAAATAAACCAAACCTTGCCCCATCCAGTGGAGGGCACAGGTGTCCATTGCCAACGTGACATTTCTGCTTCTGGTTACAGCGCTCAGGCTTCCTCCCCCTCCCCCACGTGCAGATGGTGTGGCCCTGAGACAAAGGGGGCCAGGTCGGAGGGGCCCTGGCTGGACTCCCGAGGAGCACGCACCCCAGGCCTAG
Organism: Bradypus variegatus; assembly: GCA_004027775.1. NCBI lineage: Eukaryota > Metazoa > Chordata > Mammalia > Pilosa > Bradypodidae > Bradypus > Bradypus variegatus. The sequence continues at coordinate 7,739 of PVKY010001080.1, read as the reverse complement.
CAGGGCCTCAGTGACACAAGCCCAGTGCACCCCCTTCTACCCCTGTGATGTGGCCACGCCAAGGGCCAGGGAGGGCCCAGGCACCTGCAGGGCAACATGATACCTTCCCTGCACTGGCCGTGCCTCAGTTCCCTCATCTGTACAGTGGGGGTGATGGTAACACCTCTCTTCTAGGTGGGAATGATGCTGCCCTCGGAGAGTGATGAGTGCTGTGAGGTGGAGGTGATGGTGGCTGTGGTGATGGTGGTGAAGGTGGAGATGGTGGTGGTGGTGATGGTGGTGGCAAAGATCACGATGGAGATGGTGGTGATGACGGTGATGGTGTAGATGGTGGTCATGGTGGGTGTGCCGGTTTGAGTGTATTATGTCCCCCAAATGCCATTATCTTTGTGTGGACAGACCTATCAGTGTTGATTAGATTGTAATTGAGTGTTTCCATGGAGATGCGCCCCACCCAGCTGTGGGTGATGACTCTGATTGGATAGTTTCCATGGAGGTGTGGCCCCGCCCATTGGGTGGGTCTGAATTAAATTACTGGAGCACTATATAAGATCAGACAGAAGGAGCAAGGAGCTACAGCCAAGAGGGACACTGAAGAAAGCACAGGAGCTGCAGATGAGAGACAGTTTGAAGACGGCCGTTGAAAGCAGACTCTTGCTCCAGAGAAGCTAAGAGAGGACAAATACCCCAAGTGCAACTGGGAGTGACATTTTTGAGAAACTGCAGCCTAGAGAGGAACGTCCTGGGAGAAAGCCTTTCTGAAACCAGAACTCCAGAGCAGACGCCAGCCATGTGCCTTCCCAGCTAACAGAGGTTTTCCGGACACCATTGGCCACCCTCCAGTGAAGGTACCCGATTGCTGATGTGTTACCTTGGACACTTCATGGCCTTGAGACTGTAACTGTGTAGCCAAATAAACCCCCTTTTATAAAAGCCAGTCCGTCTCTGGTGTTCTGCATCCCGGCAGCATTAGCAAACCAGAACAGTGGTGTGACTGTAGTGATGGGGACAATGGTGACGGGGGTGATTACGGTGGCAGTGGTGCTGATGGCGATGGCGGTGAAGATTGTGATGATGGTGATGGTGATGGTGATGATGGTGTTGAAGATGGTGGTCATGATGGTGACTGGTGGTGACTATAGTGGTGGTGGTGGTGGTGGTGACAATGGGTGCTGGTGATATTAGAGATAGTGGTGATGACAGTGGCGACTGATGATGACCGAGATGGTGACAGAACAGACAGATGTGGGCCTGAGGGCACCCTGAGACTGAGGCCATAGTGGCCTTGGAGGTCAGATGTCACCAAGGGTCACTTCCTTGGGGAGCTGGGGGCTACCAACAATGCACAATCCTCTCCAACACGTTACTCTCCATTATTTTTTAGTAGTGGCCATTCTGGTGCATGCAAAATGGCATCTCATTGCGGTTTCGGTTTGCATTTCCCTAATGGCTAATGATGTTGAGCATCTTCTCATGTGCTTTCATTTGCATATCTTCTTTGGAGAAATGTCTATACAAACCCTTTGCCCACTTTTTAATAGGGTTGTTTGTCTTTTTGTTGTTGAGTTGGGGGATTTCTTTATGTATTTTGGATATTAAACCCTTACTGGATATGTGGTTCCAAATATTTTATCCCATTCTGTAGATTGTCTTTTCACTTCCATGATGAAGTTTGGGAGCCATGTTCAGGGATGTGGGTACCCAGCGGAGGTGAGCAGCAGGAGGCTGGAGCGAGGCAGCCTGGGGGACCCTTGGAGGGGGGCAGCTTGGTGGTGAAGTGGCCAGAGCAGGGGGGCCAGAGAGTGACTGTCCCTGGAGGCTGCAGCCACAGCCCCTGGGGCATGGACTGGCCAGAGGAGGCACCCAGCCTCACTTGGTGGGACATCGACACACTCTTTCCTGTTTCTTTGTGGAGTAAGAACATCGTTCTTTTTTGGTACAGAAATAATACCTGCTTGTGGGATCCAGCAGCCCACTCCCCCACCGGTTGGGGTGGACACCTTGGCTGCCCCCATTCCCAGCATCCCCGTGGCTCTGGAGGAGGTGGCTCAAGGGTCTCGCCAGGGCCCGAGGATGGAGACCTGCCTGGCCACCCCCAGTGCTTTCTGGCCTGGACCCTCTCCTGGTACAATGGCTTGCAGGTACCAGATGTGAGCTCCAGGACCCAGCCCAGACCCCAGCCTGCTGGGCTCATGCCCGGGAAGCTGTGCCGAGTGTGCCGTGCAAGGCACATGGGGGAGCGGGGGGCATCTCCAACAGTACCGGCCAAACCTTAGGGGCGCTCCCTGATGGCCAAGCCCCGTCCCCAAGATCAGTCACCACATGGAGGCATTGGGGCAGCCATGCAGCCGCCCCACCCTAGCCATCCCCAGCGATCTCAGGTTCCCAGGGCTGGGGATGAGCTGGGGGCACTCTGCCCGGGGGGCATGGAGTGCTCTGGAGCTCTGAGGTGAGAGCCAGCTCTGGGCCAAAGTGCCAGGCCTCGAGGAGAGGGGCCTGTGCAGATTCCTCGTGGCGCGGGGGCTCCTTGGAGCCGGTGACACATGTCACGAGCACCCTCCACTCAGAGCCGGGGTCCTGGAGCCCGTCTCAGCAAGCAGCAAGTCCCGCCCTTGGGGGCCTCTCCGGGCTGGGGGTCTGCACCCTGGACCTGTTCTAACTGGGCAAGAGAGGGGCCACCGTAGCAGCCCCGGGGGCGGGGGTGGCCAGGATCCGGGGCTCTTCCTGGGCTCGGGAAGGCCAGCTGGTGAGCTCGGGTGGCTTCACGGCCTGGAGGGGAGGCAGCGGGGTGCAAGCACCCCCACTGGCAGATGGCAGAGCCACTGGTCAGCCTGGGCCGCAGAGGGCAGAGGACGGAGCAGCAGGTCTGGAGGCCGGAGGTGCCAAAGGGTAAGTGTGCCGGGGACGGACAGGGGGTGCGGCACGGCGGTTCCCAAGGCCGAGGGGATCAGGGTGGAGGGGCTCTCCCACACCCCCGCCTGGCCCAGGGGCCTCAGAGCCCCTCCTCACCCCACCACCCCATGTGTCCTCCTGGCACCTCGGCTGCCCACGGATGGGGCACCCTGTCCCTAATGAGGGGGCGCCTCGGCTAACTGATCCTGGCTCTAAAGACTAATGCGGTGTGTCTGGTCACCTCTAAATGAGAGTGCGCTGGTCCCCTTTGGACCAATAACGTTTTATTCTTTCCAAGTCGCTTAAATGAAGATGCCGCTGGCCTGCGGGGCCCCCTTGTTTGTTCCCCGCTGCCTCGTGTCCTCCACAGGTGACTAGAGCGTCTAATTGAGGTGGCTGTAAAAAGAAAATCAAGTGACATTTCCCTCCCACGGGGGTCGGGCTGTGGCTCCCAGCCCCCCTTCCCCCACGTCCCCGCTCGAGGTAGCGCAGTGACCTTTATCTTGCTGATAAAGCCATAATTGTTGTAATTAAAACAGACATAAAATCTTAGAAGTCACCCCCAGAGCTGGAGATGCATCTGCCGGGGGAAGGGGGAGCCCCCGCATGGAGCCGGGGAGAGAGCGGGGGTCTGCTGCTGCAGGAGGTGACAAGGTGGGCACGGGGCAGGCCGCCTGGGCAGGGCCAGGAGCAGCTCCCAGACACCTGGAGGCCCACAGGGACCGAGCCCAGAAGTCCCGGGAGCTGGGGGCCCACAGAACCCCGATCTGGTGCAACCGACATGGCCAGCAGATGCCCCCGAGAGCCTCTCGCTCGGACGCGGCAGAAAAGGCTGGGAAAGGCCGGGCGGCCACTCCACTGAACGGCTTCGTGTGGCATCGGCACCTCTGCAGCCTTCACTTCTTTTAATTATTAGAGAAGTTGTAGGTTTGCAGAAAAGTCACACAGACCCTACAGAGCTCCCAGGTCCGCCCTCACACACGCAGCTTTCCCTGTTGCGAACCCTGCACTGGTGTGTGCGTTTGTTACAACCGGTGAGGGAACACGGTTGTAATTGTGCTGTCCTCTGTAGTCTGTGGTGGACTTTAGGGTTTGCTGTGTTGGACAGTCCTAGGTTGCTGAGTTTTTTATATTTTTAATGTCAGTAACATCTATACAACCCACATTTCCTCATACTCACGCTGCTGTGCCATCACCACCACCACCCGCCACCACCTTCTGTCACCCCCACCAGGAACTGCACCCGCTGAGCATTAACTCCCCCTTCCCTGCCCCTCCTCAGCCCCCAGTAATCTGTGTTCACGTTTCTGACTCTATGAACTGGCTTAATCTAGGTATTTCAAGCCAGTGAGAGCACACAATATTTGTCCTTTGGCATCTGGCTTACCTCACTCAGCATGATGTCCTCGAGGTCCGTCCGTGTCGTTGCATGAATCAGAACCTCGTTCCTTCCCAGGTCCAGATGCTAGCCCGTGGTATGTGTGCACCGCCTGTGTTTCCGGCATCTGAGGATGGACGCTTGGGTTGCTCTGTCTTCTGGCTGTGTGGACACTGTCTCTGTGAACATAAGGGTGCAGGTAGCTTTTGCAGACATACCCACACGTGGGTAATTCTACATCTGCCTTTCTCAGGAACCGTCACACTGTCTTCCACAGCGGCTACAACCATCTTACACTGCTCCCAAAAATGCACGATCCTCTCCAACACGTTACTCTCTGTTATTTTATTAGTAGTGGCCATTCTGGTGCGCATGAAATGGTATCTCATTGTAGTTTTGGTTTGCATTTCCGTAATGGCTAATGAAGTTGGGCATCTTCTCATGTGCATTCATTTGCATATCTTCTCTGGAGAAACGTCTATACGAGCCCTTTGCCCATTTTTTAATAGGGTTGTTTGTCTTTTTGTTCTTGAATTGGAGGATTTCTTTATATATTTTGGTAATTAAACCCTTACTGGATATGCGGTTTCCAAATATTTTATCCCATTCTGTAGGTTGTCTTTTTACTTCTATGAAGTCCTTTCATGCACAAATATTTTTAATTTAGATGAAGTCCCATTTATCTGTTTTTTTCTTTTGTGGTTTGTGCTTTTCATGTAAAGTTTAAGAAACTTTTATAGCACAAGGACTAGAAGAAGTTTCCCTGTGTTTTCTTCTAGGAATTTTATGGTTTTGGCTTGTATATTTAGGTCTTTGATCCATTTTGAGTTAATTTTTGTATACAGTTTGAGATAGCAGTTGTTCGGTTTGCTAAGGCTGCTGTTATATAAAATACCAGAAATGGGTTGACTTTTATAAAGGGGATTTATTAACTTACAAATTTACAGTTCTACAGCCATAGAAGTGTCCAAACCAAGGCATAAACATGAGTATACTGGAGAAAGGCCATTGGTGTCCAGGAAACCTGTGTTAGCTGGGAAGGCACGTTGGCTGGCATCTGCTTGCTCCCAGGTTGTGTCTCCAAAATGTCTGTGTATCGGCCAGCATTAGGGGCCCATACTCCAAGCATCTCTGAGCTAAGCCAGCAAGTGCCTGGGCCTGGGCCAGCATTTTTAAAGGATTCCAGGAAACTAAATCAAAGCTCACACTGAATAGACAGGGCCACACCTCCATGGAAATAATCCAATCAAAATTATCTCCTACGGTTTGTGAGTCACATCTCCATGGAAACAACCTACCCCCAGTATCTCACAAGATTGGATTAAAGATCATGGCTTTTGTGGGGGACATAATATAGCCAAACTGGCACAGGGGTCCTCCTTCATTCCTTTGCATGTGGGTATCCGGTTCTCCCAGCACCATTTGTTGAAGACACTATTCTTTCCCCATTGAGTGGATCTGACACCCTTGTCAAAAATCAGTCAGCCACCCTGAGAGATTTCAGATGGAGACAAGAGGTCACTCTGGTGGACATTCTTAGACAGTACACAGATAACACCTCTTAGGTTTTAATGTATTGGAATAACTAGAAGTAAATACCAAACTCCAACCCAGTAGTCTGGACTCCTGAAGACGATTGTATAATAATGTAGATTACAGGGGGTGACAGTGTGATTGTGAAAACCTTGTGGATCACACTCCCTTTATCCAGTGTATGGATGGATGAGTAGAAAAACGGGGACAAAAACTGAATGAAAAATAGGGTGGGATGGGGGGGATGATTTGGGTGTTCTTTTTTACTTTTATTTTTTATTCTTATTCTGACTCTTTCTGATGTAAGGAAAGTGTTCAAAAATAGACTGGGGTGATGAATGCACAACTATACAATGGTACTGTGAATAGTTGATTGTACACCATGGATGACTGCATGGTATGTGAATATATCTCAATAAAACTAAATTTAATTGAAAAAATCAATTGGCCACAGGTATGAGGGATTATTTCTGAACTTTCAGTAAGATTCCATTGGTCTATGTGCCATCCTTATACTGTTTTGATTACTGTATCTTTATAATAAATTATAAAGTTGGAAAATGTGAGTCCTTCAACATTGGTCTTGTTTTTCAGATAGTTTTGGCTATTCAAGGCCACTTACCCTTCTGTGTAAATTTGATGATTGACTTTTCCATTGCTGCAAAGAAGGCTGTTGGGATTTTGACTGGGATTGTGTTGAATCTGTAAATCACTTTGGTAGAATTGACATCTTAATATTTCATCTTCCAATCCATGATCGCAGAATGTCCTTCCATTTATTGGTTCTTCTTTGATTAATTTTAGCAATGCTTTGTGATTTTCCAAGTATAAGTCCTCTACTCCCTTGGTTAAATTTATTCCTAGAGATTTGATTCTTTTAGTTTCTATTGAAAACAGAATTTTTTTCTTGATTTCTTCTTCAGATTATTCATTACTAGTATACAGAAACATCAGTGATTTTTACATGTTGATCTTGTACCCTGCCACTTTGCTGAATTCATTTATTAACTCCAGTGGCTTTGTAGTGGATTTTGTCAGAATTTTCTGTAAATATAGATCATATCAGCTGCAGTTAGGGAAATTTTTATTCCTTTCCCCTTTGGGTGCCGTTTATTTCTTTATCTTGCCTAGTTGCTCTGGCTAGTACTTCCAATACAATGTTGAATAACAATGGTGATAGTGGGCATCCTTGTCTTGTTCCTGATCTTTGAAAGTTTTCAGTCTTTCACCATTGAGTATGATGTTAGCTGTGGGTTTTTTATATATGCCTTTTATCATATTGAGGACATTTCCTTCTATTCCTAGTTTTCAAAGTGTTTTAATCAGGAAGGGGAACTGGATTTTGCCAAATGCCTTTTCTGCATCAATTGTGACGATTATGTGTTTCTCTTTCCTTCGTTCTATTAATGTGGCATGTTGCATTCATTGATTTTCTTATGTTGAACCATGTGTTCTAGTTTGCTAATGCTGCCGGAATGCAAAACACCAGAAATGGATTAGCTTTTATAAAGGGGATTTATTTGGTTACACAGTTATAGTCTAAAGGCCAGAAAGTGTCTATCAACAAAGTGTACCTTCACCGGAGGATGGCCAATGGCATCTGGAAAACCTCTATTAGCTGGGAAGGCACGTGGCTGGCATCTGCTCCAAGTTCTGGTTTCAAAATGACTTTCTCCCAGGATGTTCCTCTCTAGGTCACAGCTCATCTTCAAAATGTCATCCTCGGTTACTCTTGGGGCATTTGTCCTCTCTTAGCTTTTGTGCATTCTTCAAAGTGTCCCTCTTGGCTGTAGCTCCTCTTCAAAATGTCACTCTCAGCTGCACTGAGTTCCTTCTGTTTTTCAGCTCATTTATACGGCTCCAGTGATTTAATTTAAACCCACCCTGAATGGGTGGGGCCACACCTCCATGGAAATTATCCAGTCAGAGTCATCAC
>PVKY010001079.1:0-35624 GCA_004027775.1 Bradypus variegatus | reverse complement strand
TGGAGGGTAGAGAGGACACCAGAAAGAAAGCTGGCAGGGAGTTTTTATTCAAGGTTTTCCATTCATTTTGCTGTTTGCCTGCCCCGACATCCATGTGCATTTGACAGCATCCCCCACTCCCATCTGGCAGCCTCGGAAGAAATTCTCTCAGGTCCTTGATGAAATTTTCTCTCCAAGTTCCAGTGAGAATTCTCTTCGGAAACTGGTACACAGGTTGGAATTCGCCTAAACATGAGCCCCTGAGCATTTGTGACTTCCTTGATGGGCCTACTGGGTGCTGGCAGCTCCCCCCCGACTTCAATTTGGGGTATACAGTTTTTGGCAAGGAAAGGAGTGAGCTGATGAGCCAGAAGCATTCTGCCAGGGACTTGCTATTTCTGCCTCAGTTGTTCTCATACAGCACTGCCCTGTGGGTGACATCTGTCATGCCACTTTGATCTTCTCCACTAGTGGGCTGGGGAGGGGGTATATTACCCAACTGCACAGCTGTCCATTTTGTATTAAGCTTTAGATCAGCGCTTCTTTGGATCACTTGTTTTTCAGAACACTGTTGTCGCTCAAGATGTTAAGAGGTATTTTATGAATAAAGGGTTTTATGGCCAAATAAATTTGGGAAATAATTGATTCAACTGAGTTTTACATGGTATGATTCCTATAGGACTTTTCAGAGGCTTTAATAATATACTTTGGTGCACTGTCACTCTCCAAGAGGGAGAGAGAACATGCAGCATCCTTAACTTGGCAGTGAAAGTCTTCTGCTGTGGACTACCCATGAACAGTTTCGGCTCACAGGTTGGAAGATGCTCACAGATTGGGAGCTTGTTGATGGAGCTCCAGAGAGTGAAATAGGAAAAGTCACAGAGACCAGAGATGAAACATACTTGGTTCTGGAATCGTGTTTGGTTTTCTATCCATCAATGTGGTGTGAAGCAGAGATTATCAAATCTAACTGCCCCTGAAATTCCTAGCGAGCTTGTCACACATACAAACTTGGAGGTCCCACCCCCGAAGAGTCAGATCTGGGAATCTGCATTTTAATAAGTTCTCTGGGTGATACAAGGTGAGAGGACTGGTACAATAAACAGAGTCCCAAGCTAGTAGTCCAAAGACCTGTGTTCAGGACCCAACTCTGCTGCTGAGTGACTCAGTTTCCTTCTAAATACAATCTGCCCTCTCTGTCTCTTGGAGCTGAAGCAAGGAGCCTGGAAATGTACCATGTCACCAGGAATACACCAGCCCTCCTCAGCTGTGAGTTTGAGCTACCCAGGCAATGAAGCAGGGTCCTTTCCCTCAAAAGGCTTGTGGTCTTCTCCAGGGGATGTGGGTTACTTAGAGGAGGGTGGGCTTATTATAAAATAATAATGCTGGCTAACATTTTTAAGATTGCTTATTATATGCCAGGCACTGTTTCAAACACTTTACAGTCTTTGAAACCCCGTCTCATAACCCCGTCTTACAAAGGAATAAACTAAGGCTCAAATAACTTGCTGAAGGTCCTGCAGCTCAGAGTGCTGATGTTGTAAGAGGTCTTCTCAGAAAAGCTTTCCATCCTTCCTCCCTATTTTCCACTTCCTCTGAAGCCCTGTTCTGCCCTCAACATGAATTTTGAACATATTCACAGAACATCCCTATAAGTTTAGTGTCCATTTTGAAAAGCTCCACCCTGTCATGTAGGTGGCCACAGAGGGCAGGCTTCTGTCCCTGGCCCTTGCTCCTATTGAGTCATCTCGGGAGCTGCTATTTATTGAGAAAGCACACCCTCTTTGGCCAGATGTTTTACATATACTGCATGAAATACTCACACCAGCCCTGGGGGAAGGCATTATCGTTCCCATTTTACAGATGAAGGGGCTAGGCTCAGCCAGATTAAGAAACTCGCCCAAACTCACCCAACTCATGGGTAGCAGAGGCAGGAATGAGTCCCAGGTAATCTGATTCCTTAGCCTTCCTCTTTCCATCTCCTTAAGGCAGAGCTCTCCTCTCCCCACTGTTCCCTGTCATACCCCTCTGTTTTAGGGTTGTCCTAGCATTTGCCACACTCTGAAACCATCCTGTTGATTTGTTTCCTTGTTTGCCATCTGTCTCCCCAACGACACTCTTTGAGAGCTGGTCCTTGTTTGCTTTCCATGTCAGCATCTCCAGCACCCAACACTACACCTGGCTCAGAAACATTTGTTGTCCGACAGACTGAATGAAGGGATTATGCCCCACGGCCTTTCAAATCAGAAGTGCCTTCCTGGGGCTCCGTGGGCAGAGCCCTCTGGAGTCTGTGCCTTGGTGGCATCTCTGGTGGTCAAGGTCAGAAACATGGTTGCAGCAGTCCCAGGGGTGAGCCAAGTCAGGGAGGCTGACTCACATTAGCGACACGCAGTGGGTGTTGGGCAAATTGAAACGCCAAGGCTAAGGGGCCGGGGTACTTTGCTACTAGTGAGTGTGTGTGCTAGAAGGAAAATCCACACCTGGAACCAAGTCAGTGACAGGAAGTGGCTCGTCAAGCAGGAGTCAGTAAAGGGAGTTGAGTACTTGTCATAGTTAGTGTCCTCAAAGGACACTGGATAATCTCAGTGGTTAATGTCAACAAAGGAAAGTGGATCCTCCATCCCTCACTCCCTGCCTCCCACCTTCCCTCCCTCCTCCCTCTCCCTCTCCTTCTCCCTCTCCACCCCCCCATAATTGAGTTATAACCTAGATACAGTAAAATTTTAAGCAAATAGCTGGATGTGTTTTTACCTGTGTATCCCCCTGTGTAACTACTGCTCAGATCTAGATGTAGAGCATCCCCCACTTATCATATGGATTCCACCTTCTCCCCAGAGAGTTCACTTGTGCCCTTTCCCTGTCAGTAACACTCCTCCCAAGGGCACTGTGGTGTAGACCTGTTACCATAAGATTGGTTTTTCCAGTTTCTGAATTTTGAATAAATGAAATCGTACATTTTATACTCTTTTGGTTATGACTTCTTTCACTCAAATTGTGCCTGTAAGATTCCTCAGTGTCTATCAGTGGTTCATTCATTTTTACTGCTGTGTAATATTCCATCATATGAATATGCCATAATTTATTTGCTCATGCTCCTCCTAATGGATGTTTGGGTTGTTTCTTGTTTTCAGTTATTATGAATAAAGCTGCTGTGAGGGTCCTTGTGCATATTGTTTGGTTGCCATAAGCACTCATTTCTGTTGAGAACATACCCAGGAGTGGAATTGCTGTGTCTTGGGGTATTCCTCATTTAACTTTATACATTTTTAGTAATGCCAAAATTTTTTCCAAAATGCTTCTACCATTTTAGAGTTGGATAATCTTAATAATTAACTGGATCAAAGGGAATTGGATATGCCTACCAACATCATCACCCTTGATGACCACTTGTGGCCCCTTCTCCGGTGAGGAAATGCACTTTCAGGTGGACAGAGACTTGTGTCTGATGACCAGGCTCCATCTTTCCTGGCCTGTGCTGGACATGCCTTGAGAAACTCCAGCTCTCCAGCTCGTTTTCAATATTCCTTATCGGTCACCAAATCCTCTGTCATTACAACACTGGCTTGCAACAGGCAGGCCACGTCATCCAGGATTACAGCTTGTCTTCCACTGGAGTCTGTTAAATCGATGTCTTCCTTATTGAGAGATACCCCAGGCCTCTTGCAGGCATCCATGTGGCCCCCTGGTCTTATCAGCAACCGGCATGCACATCATCTCCTGGTGGATTGTCTCCTGATGAGATTTCTTGGGACCTTGGCCACAGATGGCTATCTTCTCCATGTTATGTGATTTTCATGTATTTTCATTGCAAGAGTGACAGTTTCAGGACCAGACCCCAGATTCTAGGGTGTATCTTGTATGGCACATATGCACTGATTACAAAATTCATACAAAGTACAAGCTAAAAAAGACCTTAGAGTTTGCCTAATCCACTCCCTTCTTTTGGGTGGGGAAATTGAGGCCTAGAGAGGTGAACCAACTTGTCCAATGTCACACAGTTTGTCTGCTGACAACCATCCTAGGCTCAATCCTCTGTGGCAGCCGGGTGGGTAGGATGGTCACCCCAACACTCAGATTCTGGATTGGTGACAGCTGCTGCTGTTTGCAGAGACCCTCATGGTTAAACACGGCCAACGTCATCCTGATTGCTACCAAAAAGCTTCGTGACCTGCTGCCAGGCTGCCTCTGTGGACCCTACCTCTGTGATTACTTCATGTCTGTCCCACAAATGCTGGTGAAGACTCTTTGTCAAGGCATCTGTAGAATGTGCTACAGTTCTACTAAGCGCTTTTCATTTATTCTTTGTCATCATCACATCCACCCTTGTGGGTTCAAGAGTTGGTTGCATTCTCTCCATTTTAAAGATGAGAAAACTGAGGCCCAAAGATCACTAGCAGTTTACCCCAGCTCATAGATAATGTTGAGACTCTGCCTTGTCAACTAGCATGGAGGTCAAAGAAGCTTCTTTGAGCCTTCTTTGATGCTTCTTCCATGGAGTCTTCTGTAGTTCTTCTTCTGACAGGTGGTGATGTCCCCATCCTCTGACCTTTTAGGGCCTTCTGTACCCTCCTTACAGTGCTTAGCAACTTCACCTTGGGATATTCTGGTAAATTCACTCATTCAGCATTCACTGAGTACCCACTGTGCTGAGCATACTGTGATGAAGCTCACAGTCTGGGGGCCAGAAAGAAGAATCCTGAATTTGACAAACACAGGTCCGAGCCTTTGTTGCTGCACTGAGGGAGTGATGACCCAGGATGGATGCAGAAGGAAGGATGGCTGGTCAGTCATGGGGTGCTGCCTGGAGGAAGCTACACATTTGCGGTACAGGTTCTGTCTCAGCTCTGTGGGCTCCTTGAGGACAGGGATGCTGTTTCCCCCCCTTGTATTCCCTCAAGCCCTGTACCAGCTCTCCCCACTTCCGTCTCTACAGCTGAGAGAAGACTGGTCTGGCACTGGGCCTTGCCCTCCTTCCCAGAGCCCATGCCTTCATGGGCTGGGTTGCCTGCAGGATGATGGGGCTGGACCTGGGCACTGTGAGAGAGGTCAGGGAGGAGCCACAGCCTTTTAATTTTATTTTATTTACATTTTTTATTGTGAAATGTAACATATACAGAAAGGTGGTAACTTTCAAAGTACAGTTTAACAAGTGGCTATAGAGCAAATTGCAAAGAATGTTATGGGTTAAAGTTCCACCATTTCAGTTATTTCCTTCTAGCTGTTCTAATACCCTAACATCCAAAAAAATATTTATATAAAGATTCAGTATTCATAATCCTTTTTGTTAAATCCTATCTTATCTGTTGTTACGAGCCACAGGCTTTTGAGAGCTCCAGGGCCACCAGTGAGAATGTCTGTCCCCTGGGGAAGAAGCTGGGCACAGGTTCAGGGAGCACTGAGGGAAAATGACAGGCCTTTGGTTGGGGGAATATGCAGTCTGTGGTTTCGGGGGCGGTTATCTTGGGTTACGTTCTCTAGAAGCAGAGCCTGAGATGGCTGGAGGCAGGGGTACAGTTTGGCAAGTGATTTGCCCTCAGGAGAAACTGCAAGGGAATGAGGGAAGCAGCCAAGCAAAGATGTGGCTCAGTTGAAGTTTTGCCCTAGCCTGTGCTCTTGGGGAGCACTGAAGCACGAACCACCCAGAGTCATCCACGCAGAGGCAAGGGGCTAGCCTTCAGTGTGCTGTCTCAGTCAGTCACTGGGATGTGTGTGTTTCAGAGGGGGTGGTAACTTTCTAGGCATTTCTAGCCAAGGCAGCTGCTATTGGCTAAGGGCAGTTCTTTGGGGGAAGATGAGAGAGAAGTGTGACCCCTCAGATGGTTGGATACACCTGCCAGATATGGGGCTCGGGGTGGAGCACCGATAGCATCCGCTGCAGAGGCACCAAGACAATGATGCTAAACCCAGTGCCAGCCAACCTGTGTGATTACAGAGTCCCCTCACACACATCAGCTCATTTAAGAGTACAAATCACGTGCAAGAGAGGAACTGCCCCTTTCCTGAGTCCCTGGCTCTTCTGGTCTGACCTGGGAACTCGGGGAAGATTCTTTCCTGAGCTCAGTGGAGTCAAGCCTCTGAGGAGTGGCCTGGGCAGGTCTGGGCTGACCCCTCCCCCTGACACGCTCAGGAGGGAATCTCAGACCCCAGTGGGCTGCAGTGCCTCTCTGGCATAACCTCCTCTCTCCTCGCCCACCAGCTCCAGCCCAAGCCCAGATTGTGCACGCGGGCCAGGCGTGCGTCGTGAAAGAAGACAACATCAGCGAGCGCGTCTACACCATCCGGGAGGGGGACACCCTCGTGCTGCAGTGCCTCGTCACCGGGCACCCTCGGCCCCAGGTAAGAACCGCACCCGCCCCTCCTGCCCTCACCTTCTCACTCATTACCCCCTCTCTGGGATCAGAGTTTGAGAAGAGGCAGCAGGAGCTGTGGACTAAGGAAGCACAACAGCAACTAAACAGAAGACAGGTGGGGGAAATAGCTGAAAAAATTGACAGCTGAGGGGGAAAATTGAATGTCGGTTGTTCAGTTCCACTCCATTCCCTGTATCTGTTGTGCAGACATCACTTAGATGCACCTTCAACCAATGTTTAAGGGTGGACCGTGTGCCAAGCGCTGTGCTGGGTTCTTTCTCCAGAGTTTTCTCTTTGAATCCTCAGAGCCATGCCATGAGGGAGGTCTTGGGGTCCCCATTTTACAGTGGCGGAAACAGAGGCTCAGGGAGATTGGGTTCTTCCCAAGATCACATGGCTGTTGGGATGGGGTGGGAGCAGAAATTGAATCCAGAACCAGAGTTCTTTGTAACCTAGCACACTTCCTCCCAGCATATCCATCTTTGGGTTAAGGGCTCCAGGAGTTCAAACCAAAATATAAAACAATCTGTGTTTCAGGTTTCCAGTAGGCGAGTCCCATACCTTTTAGGTTAAAAGACATGAAGCAATTAGAAAGCAACTGAAAATGAGTGTCTGGAAATGGCGGATGAATTTTGTCACAGGCCCATTCTAGGGTCCAGGCAGGGAGGTGTTGGCTGATTATTCCTTAGCCCATGGCAGGAGGCAGAGAAGAGGTGGGCTGGAGGTCTGGGTGGAATTTACTGGTGAGCTGCTGTAACCTTTAATAGCAGCAGAAAAGGTTGCAATTGAAACCTAAGAAGGACAGTGAAATACAAAATCCTCTTTTCTGGGTAATTTTGGGAACACGAAATAGCTTTAGTAGGTCTGGCCTTGAGACAATCACATGGACAAGGAAACCCCTAGATTCTTTCAACCTGAGACTGTTATCACTGCCTGCTCCTTCTCAGAGGTGTATTTAGACATGAAAACAACACTGTGCTGCTTCAGGCTGGTGCTGGAGTCAGATACAACTATGAAAGGAGGGATGGCCCTCCCCAAAGCCAGTGAGGCCATGGGGCCATCTTTCCCTTATGCTGTCCATCTGTGTGTGTCCCCTTGTGCATTCCATGAATGAGTCATTTGTGTCTGTGTCTGCTTGTACATGCACTAGTTTTTCTCTTTCTATCAGTGGCTTTTCATTGTTCTTCTTGCCACCCAGGCTTAAAACCTTGGGCTCCTGTTTGACCCTCTCTCATCTCACTCCCCACACCTAGTCAGCCCAAGGCCTTTCTTTCTATGTCTCTTGCATGGGTCTTCTCTTCATTCTCCATCACCCTCCTAGGTTCCGTCTCTCAGACCAAGCAGTAGATCCTAACTGACCTCCCAGCCCCCCACCTCTCTCCCTCCAATCTACTCTGTACCCTGCTATTGGAATGATCACCCCAAATCTGCCACATTATATCACTCCCCTGCTCAGAAACTTCAGATGGCTCCCCATTATTTACCAGACCCAGTTCAGGCTCCTAGGGGTGGAATTGAAGACCTTCTACACTCTGGCCCCATTTGCCTTTCCTGCTTGATCTCCCACTGCCATCTTCCTCACTCCCTGCGCTCCATGCTCCGGTCCAACTCACCTCCTCTGTCCCCAAGTACACCCTGTTCATTCCTCCTTTTGTCCTTGAGCTACCTCTGCTTACAGCTCCTGAAATGCCTTCTAGCATCTCTTTTCTCATTTCATTACAAGAAATAGTTAGTGAGCACTTGCTATGTGCCAAGTACTGTGATGGGTCCAGAGGACACAGGCACAGTTCTTGTCCTCGTGGAGCATCCAGTCTAGCAGGCAAGAGAGGGAAGCATCTCAGAGTCCACTTCATGGTCAGAATGAGTGGCCGAGTGAGCATGGGATACTCCATCCCAACAAATAGCACAAGAGGGGGGATCTCTAGGGGCCAGAAATGAATCAGGAATCTACAGCAATGGCAGCAAGCAGAAGTTGAAGCACCTGGTCCATGGGGGGACTTGGGTGGCACACACACCTTGGGGACAGCAGTATTAACACACACATGGGGTTGTCAGTTGAGGCCACAGGTCCATCCATGGCTGCGAGCTGGAAGTGGACTCTCCACCTCAATCTGGAAGCTTGACGAGAGTGGCATCACCTGTGAACAGGGACCAGATCTCTGTCCCAGAGCTCAGAGTCACAGCAGGGAGTGGACTCTCTGTTTCACGGTGGTGGCAACAGAGTCACCCATGGGTGATCATAACCCTAAGCCTGTCTGTGTTATACACCATCCAAGTGGTGAGGAGAACCCATGCTAAGAAACTAATAGAAAAACTGGGTGGAACCTAGAATCCATATATCTCAGGTATAGGTAACCATAAAACCACAGGACAGACAGGCATCCTAGGGCCTAGGTAGGACTTTTGTGGAAGACAATTTCCACTGAATATAACAGAGTAAAATTTTAAAACATATTTAAATATACATTGCCAGGACAGCCAGTCCACAGACCCAACAAACTGTCTAATTCACACTTTAGGATCCAGAGATAATAGAGCAATCTGAAAGGATCTTTATAAGAAATATGTTTAAAATGTTCAAAGATAGTGGAAGGCATAGAATCCATAAAACAGGAGATTATAAAAACTTGAGGAAAATCAAATAGGAGTCCTAGAAAATTGAAAGAAAAAAAAGGAAGTCTTTAAAAAAATGGCCTCAATACCTTAGAGATAGCTGAAAATTAGAGACTTGGATGACAGATCTGAGGAAACCAACCATAATACAGTGTGGAGAAGACAAAGAAACGGAAAATGTGAAAAAGAAGTTGTGAGATATGGACGATAGGAATGAGAAGCTAGAAGGAGAAAATAGATAAAACAGAGAACAGGCAATATTTAAAGAGATAAAGGCTGAAATGTTTGCAGAATTGAAGAAAGATACAAACCCTCAAATGGATAAAGCACACCGAGTCTCAAACAGTATGTGCATGAACCCCATGTAGATAGATCATGGTAAACTGTAAGACATCCAGTTTAAAGGAAAAAATATTCTCATGGCCCTGTTCTTTCTCCAAGGCATTCTCTGACCTAAGTATAGATTGCCTAAGACTGTGAAACTGCCTCTCACCTTTCCCAAGTTTTTGTAAACTCTAGGTCCAAGGGATTAGAGTCAGGGTATGGAGGGGAGTAGGACAGCAACATTTTGGCCTAGAGTGGCCCCTCCACTGCCTGGCAAAGGCTGCCCTTTCACCTGCTTCTCCCCAACCTCATTTTATGGCCAATGCCCTGAGCTATAAACCAGGATCAGAGTCTTCATCCTGTCTCAATAGTAAGCAATCCTCCCCAGCTTCAAGACTGAGGCTTCCTACCCCTGCCCCACAATCCTTAGACTCAATTGTCTGAAACTAATCCATTTTTCTTAAATCTCTGGCAGCTTTGAGAAGTAGCTCAAGTTTCTCATGTGGTCCTTGATACCTTCCACAATCTAAGGCAATATTAATAATAACGGGAATTTGGCGAGTGACTAATGTATACCAGGCACCATACTTAGGTGCATTACATTCTTTCTAAACATCACAATAACCTTGCAAAGTGGATGTTATGCCATATTAGTTCTCTACTGCTGCATAACAGATACCCCCAAATTCAGGGGCTTGAAACAATAAACATGTATAATCTCACACTACCTGTGGGTCAGGAATCCAGGAGCAGTTGAGCTGGGTGATTTTGGCTCAGGGTCTCTTGTGATGTTGTAACCAAGGTGTCAGTCAAGGCTGCAGTCATTTGAGCTCCACTGAAGCTGGAAGATTAGCTGTTCACTTCCTGGCCAACTGGGTGTCTCCATTGGGCTGCTCAAGACATGACAGCTAGCTTTCCCCAGAGCCAGTGATTAGAATGGAAAAGAGAGATGGACGGGTGGAAATCACAGTCTTTTATGACCTAAACTAGGCAATGACAGCCATGACTCCTACTGTATTCTAGAGGTAAAACAGCCCACCCTGGAATCAAGTGGGAGGGGGCTACAGAAGGGTGTAGGGTGCACTGGGGAGCCATCTGGGAGTCTGCTACCATATGGATCCCTTTCACAGATGAGAATCTGAAGCTAAGAGAAGTTAACTTACCCAAGGCTGCTAAGCTAGTGAGTGGAATAACAAAAATTTCTAAAAATCAGATTTCTTTATCTTCCAGGCGCTAAGTATATGCTCTCAGTACCCCTTCTAGGTGGGTAATATTCTCCTTTCACGAATAAGGAGATGGAGGCAGGAAAAGTCAGGTAACTTGCCCACAAATCCATGCACTACAGCCCCTAGATTTGGAGCCTTCTCCCTCTGACCCCAGCTTCCTGGCTTTTCACACGGTAGCTTCCGACTGCATCTGTGTACTGCCACTAGCCTACTGGGTTAGTTCCCTAGGCCGGTGTGTGCTCCACGTGAGTTTGTGAAGAGTATCGGGGCGAAGGGCCCTGTTTCAGGTCGTGTAGCCCTGACACGCCCCCTCACAGCCGGTTCCGTATCCGCCCCGCCCGGCCTGGCCCAGGTGCGGTGGACCAAGACCGCCGGGAGCGCCTCGGACAAGTTCCAAGAGACGTCGGTGTTCAACGAGACGCTGCGCATCGAACGCATCGCGCGCACGCAGGGCGGTCGCTACTACTGCAAGGCCGAGAACGGCGTGGGGGTGCCCGCCATCAAGTCCATCCGCGTGGACGTGCAGTGTGAGTCCGGGTCCTCCACCTCCCCGCCCCCGGGGGTCCTCCACGGCCCCCAGGACCGCAGGTTGGGGAGGAAGGGGAGGGCAGGGGACAATGAAGAGGCAGCACCTCCGCAGAGGAGGACAGCAGAGACTCTCTTCTGGGCTGCAGAGGCACCTCGGCTGTCCCTCCTATGCGTACCACACTGTACAGCTCACACATTCCCGTCTGCAATCCCATGCAGACCTTGAAACACACCTGTAAAGTGGGCAGGGAAGGCAGGACAGGTTGAATTACACCTATTCCACAGATGAGGAAACTGAGGGACCAAGGGTGTGTGGCTTGCTCGTGGGCATAGGGCAAGGTAGCTATAGATCTGAAAGGAAGGTACGGGCCTCTTTGCTCTTCTCCAGTGTCCTTCCCACAGGACTGCATGTGTCTGCCTTTGTCCCCAGAGGCTACTCTGAGACTTCCTTCCCCCAACCACCTGCAGAATCAAGCACCCTTCAGTCTTTTCTGCAGGTCACATGGGAAGACCCCAGTCCTTACCTGCCCTCCATAGATATCCCCTTGCTCCCAGGAGCCTCTCTCTCTGCTTGCCACTCACCTGTGTACCCAACCAGGCTGACCTGGGTTCCCAGGGGCTGTGGGGCTAGGCCACCATCTTAATGACCAGAATGTACCTCCCCATTAACGACAGCCCTCCCCACAGGGGACCCTGTAGGGTGATGAACAGTAGAACCTCACACCCTCTCTTCTGCCCCCCATCAAACACCCAGGGTTCTGCCAAACCCAGGGGCTGAGGGTGCTTCCTTGGGGTGTTGGTGTTGGAAGGGGCTGGCTGCCAAGCCGGTGCCCTTGGTTATGTCTCCTAGTGGGCTGTGGGAGGACAGAATGACAGGAAGTGGAATGTTGGAGCTGGTGCACCCCTGCCTGCACATTACAATGTCTAGGGAATCTTTAAAAAAAAATACTGATGCCTGGGCCCCATTCCCAAAAGATACTGGTATAATTGATGTGGAGTGGGGCCTCAACAGAGGGATGTTTTCTTAAATTTTTTTAAAATTGAGGATTAAATTATACCCAGTAAATTAAAAAGTACACTATGCTTAAGTGTACAGCTCAGTGAATTCTTTCATAGCTATGTGCATATGTAAATACCATCCACTTCCAGATATAGAGCATTTCTAGCACCCTCAGAAGTTCCCTCATGCCCCCACCCCAGTAATAACCCCAAGAGGGAACCACTCTTTTGACTTATGTCACCAGCAAAAAGAAAATTTCCATGTGATTCTATTCTGCAACCAGGGATGAGAACCACGAATATAGTCCTATATATCTAAGAGGAAACTGAGGCCCAGAGAGAGAAGAGACTTACTTAGACAGCCACACACTTGGCTGGAATTTGAACCAGGGCCTCCTGATTCCCAGTCTGCTTCCTCCTGCTGCTTCCTCCATCCATGATGGGAGAGCATAAGAATGGACATACCCCATGCAGGTCCCTGGGGGAAGGGGCAGCCGGGAGGGAGTTGGGGAAGCCACCACGGCCAGTCCTCTGTCTCTAACAGGTTGGCCGAGCTTGCAGGGGTAGGCGAGCTTCTGACCCTCTGGAAGTGTCCCTTGAGGGTGACTCAGCTTTCCCTGAGGGCTGCCAGTAGCCCGAGCTCCCCACCACAGGGTCCCCCAGCCCTGACTCCATGGAAGCCATGCTCTTGCAGACCTGGACGAGCCAGTGCTGACGGTGCATCAGACAGTGAGCGACGTCCGAGGCAACTTCTACCAGGAGAAGACGGTGTTCCTGCGCTGTACTGTCAACTCCAACCCGCCTGCCCGCTTCATCTGGAAGCGGGGCTCCGACACCCTGTCCCACAGCCAGGACAACGGGGTTGACATCTATGAGCCCCTCTACACCCAGGTCAGGACGGGCAGCTGGGCTGGTCTCCTCCTGGCTCACCCCACTTTATTTCTCCCATACCCATTGGAGGGGGCATGAAGCCTCCTGATCTGGATCCACCCTGATTTCAACAGTTCCATTTGGACATCAGAAGCATGCATTTTGATTGCGGTTCAGAAAATCTGGGGCAGAAAATAATCTGGGCAGAAAGATCCGGGGGCAGTGGTAAGGACAGGAGACTCCCCAGGGCAATATGCCCTCTAGGAATGTTGTTCATCAGGAGGAGATACCCAGTTGGGTTGGCAAGTCATCCCTGCCAGCTGCTGGCTGGCAGAGTGTAGGGAAGCCATGGGCAGGCCTGGCAAGAGGTGGGGGACAGGGAGACCATTCCTCTTCCCAAGGGTCCCCCACAGTCCTGGGAGATAGTGATGAAGCCATCCTGTCAGGGAGGGCTCTCAGAGGTGGCTTTCCTGGCTGGCTGTTGGAGTCCCATGTGCAGCTAAGACCCCGAGGGCTAGCCCCATGTTTGTGTGAGTTGTGAGACAGAACAGGAATGCTTCCGTACCACTCCATTTCCAGAGTGGGAGAACTGAGGCCTGATCCTGGCCAGTATGCCCTGAGATGAGACCCAGAGAAGCCCTTGACAAGATATCACTGGGGGTATGGAGAGCGCGGCACCCAGCCCAGGCTCAGGCCCCCTGGGGTGATTGGTGTGAGTGGAGGTTGGGGAGACAGGAATTAGAATTCAGACCTGCTTTAGCCTCTGGTGCTGGGTAAATAAGTGCGTGGAGTCCCCAGAGACCCAAGCAGGCCCCCTCACTCCAGTGGTCCACTGCCACCCAGGGGGAGACCAAGGTCCTGAAGCTGAAGAACCTGCGGCCCCAGGACTATGCCAGCTACACCTGCCAGGTGTCTGTGCGGAACGTGTGCGGTATCCCGGACAAGGCTATCACCTTCCGGCTCACCAACACCACGGGTACAGGCACTTCCCACACCCCTTGCCCCTGGGTTGACTCCCCAGCCAGAGCCCCACCCACCCTGCACAGGACCCTTGGCACCCCACCAATAGTGCACTTGGTCCCTCCCTTCGCCCCCGTGTCTGCCTGCTTCCTACCTTCTCCCCTCTACTCTCTTCCCAGGGCTTCCCCAGCCCCCATGGGTTCCTCAGCCCCCTCATCTCCCCCACATCCCACCCTGCCCCAGATCCCCTAAGACACCACCTCCTTGTCCTCTCAGCACCACCGGCCCTGAAGCTGTCTGTGAACGAAACTCTGGTGGTGAACCCTGGGGAGAATGTGACGGTGCAGTGTCTGCTGACAGGGGGCGATCCCCTACCCCAGCTGCAGTGGTCCCACGGGCCTGGCCCGCTGCCCCTGGGTGCTCTGGCCCAGGGTGGCACCCTCACCATCCCTTCAGTGCAGGCCCAGGACTCTGGCTATTACAACTGCACAGCCACCAACAATGTGGGCAACCCTGCCAAGAAGACTGTCAACCTGCTGGTGCGATGTACGTGGGCTCCAGAGGGCCGGGGGGAACTCAGGAAGCAGACAGGGACCCTGGCCTCCAGGAACCCCCAATGAAATGGAAAAGGGGCCCATCTGCTTCCCCGGAGTAGGTGAGGTATGCTAAGGAGTCATGTTGTAGGCACTTGGATTTCCCTGCAATTCAGGTGTCTGCCATCAGGTGGCACAAAGACTAAAACTTGTGTGAAGTTTTTAGTTACAGTTTATAATTTGCATTTCCAAACTTAACCTCCATAACCCAAGAGGCAGGAAGGGCTGGTGTTGACTACCCATATTTGTTTTTTAGATTGGGGAAAACTGAGGCTGCGAGAAACTTAATGTGGCCATTTCAGCCTTCAAGCCAAATTTCCTGTTTTTTCCCCTTCACAATGGTGTCTACATGATTAACAAACTGAGTGAAAGTGAAAATAACACACATCTCCACATCTTATATATAAAACTTTATTAGTAAAGGATTTCAGTGAATCTGAAGATAATTACTAAATGTAAACATGATATGAAATTTGAACTATATCTATAGAAGTACAAACACCTAGGAAGGATCTGATGTTTTCCTTACTAAACCTCAGCCTTAGTAGTTACCATTAGTTACTCGATATGATCTTGATTTTGCTACTCTGCTTTAAAAAGAAAACTTTAAATTCTGCTTGTGCAACTTCAGGGTTTTTGTTTGTTTTTTTTAAAGATCCAGGCTTGTTTCCAGCTCATTAGCACTTAAAGGTAAAGTACAGCTTCTGCCAAATCCAACTGAGAATCTTCTGATAACTCAGACTCTCTTCTTTGTTCATCTCTTACTGATTAGTCAATCTGTTTCTGACTCTCCGCACAGAAAGAAACTAGCTCACTATGACTTTTTACTTAGAGTGAGAAACAAAGTAGCAAGATGTGGCTGATGACCATTTTTCCCTACTATAGTACTTTTCCCACCAGAAGATTTTCGCCAAATGGTTACATTTGGCCTTTAAAACCTGGGTTGGTGAGGCATCTCAACTGACATCAAATATTAATGGTGAACTGCACTGCCTGCGGGCCTGGCCAGGCTGCTTTTCTGCCTGTGTAGCCTGTCCAATTAGTGCCCAGCCTATTAAGAACTCTAACTCTTGCCTTACTCTGAAGAAGCTTCAGATTTTTTTAAAGAGGCCAGACCCGTTTCTTTTTAAACGCTAGGCTTTTAGGTCATTGCATGCAAAATGATCATATTGGTCTTTTATTATAAAAATTACACAAACCTGTTGCAAAGATTCAAACAATTTTAATGGGAAAATTAACATTGCCCCTCAGTTCCCCCTCAGTCTCACTCTCTAAATATAGCCACTATGATATGCTGGTGCATCCTTCCAAAATTTCAATTTTGCATATTCGGGGTTTAAGACAACAAAGATAAAAATAAAGCAGTATAGTGGTTAAGGGCACAGGCTCTGAGTTTGAATTCAAGGTTTGGTACTTCCTTGGGCCAGTTACTTAACCTGTTTGAATGCCCTCCTTTGTAAAACGATAGGTTCTCCCTCAGAGATTGTGGGATGGATTGAATGAATAAATCCATGTAAAGTGATTGAAGCAGTGCCTCTCACATAGTATATGTTCAGTTAATAGTGACTACTATTATTACTGTACCCACTTTTATGCAGTGAGCTTATTTTGAATTTTTCAAAAGACATCTGAGCAAGCAGAGCAATTTCAAAGCAGAGAAAATGATGGATTCTCCTGGGGAGTTGTAGCCCCAGCTTCTAGGAGAGCCAGTTTGAGGGGAGCAGGTGGGTCTGGGTGGGGGTGGGACATGGATCCTGGCCTCAGACCTTCCCTCCCCACCCATAGCCATGAAGAACGCCACATTCCAGGTCACCCCTGATGTGATCAAAGAGAGCGAGAACATACAGCTGGGCCAGGATCTGAAGCTCTCGTGCCACGTGGATGCAGTGCCCCAGGAGAAAGTGACCTACCAGTGGTTCAAGAACGGCAAGCCGGCACGCATGTCCAAGAGGCTGCTGGTGACCCGCAACGACCCTGAGTTGCCCGCTGTCACCAGCAGCCTGGAGCTCATCGACCTGCACTTCAGCGACTATGGCACCTACCTCTGCGTGGCTTCGTTCCCAGGGGCACCCGTGCCTGACCTCAGCGTCGAGGTCAACATCTCCTCTGAGACAGGTGGGCACCTGGGGGGTGGCATTGGGGAGGTGGAGGGAACCAGAGGGGCCCTCAGAGGGGAGCGGAGGGCAGCAGCTTGGGGAAGGGAGCTCAGAGTGAGGAGGTCACTATCTGTTCATACTGCACACACCTATCGAGCTCCTATTACATTCCAGGCACTAGGTGCTGGGGTACAGTGGTGGGCAAAACAGGCTCTGGCCTCATTGAACTTAGGGAGGCATTTTGCAGATAATATAACAAATACATATGCAATGGCAAATTGTGATACATGAGGGTCAGGAAAGAGTTCCCTAAGATAGAATGCTTGATCTGAGATCTGAGGGAGGGGCAGGATTTTCTTCAGCAAAGGGGAGCAAGGGAAGGTTGAGGAAAGAGCAATGCAGGCCAAAGGATCAGCATGTGCAAAGGCACTGAGGCAGGAAAGTACCTGGGACATTTGGAGAACAGAAGGAAGGGTAGAGGGGCTAGGAGAATGGAGTAAGATGAGGGTGGAGAAGTCAGCAGGGGCTTGTAGACCATGGTAACGATTTGGATCTTTATTTTGATAATAATAAAAAGCAGTAATGAAATAAATACTGGCTAGCATTTATTGAGTGTTTACTAGGTGCTCTGATGACTCTATACTTATCTAATTTGACTTCATGATTTACTTGATGGGGTAGTTTATATTCCCATTTTACAAATGAAGAAGAGAGTTTCCCTAAGGTAATCCAAGAGTAAGTGGCAGATCTGGGATTCAAACCCAGGCCGACTGACTTCAGAGTCTGTCTCTTCATTACCATTGAAGGATTTACACTTTGAGAATGACAGGAGATTGGAGGGGATGTCTTGGTTCTCCAGCATCTTGTCTCCAGGCCCCAGCACCTTGCACTGAAGAGTCGGCTGACTTTGGCTAAGCCCCTTCTCTGGGCCTCAGTTTCTCTTCCATGAGAGATTGGACCAGATGGCTTGGAGGCCCCTCCTACCCTGAAATCTGTCTCTGTTAGGTGTGATGTGGTGATGTGCACTGAGAGAAGCCTGGTGAAACCAGAGGGGTCAGGAAAAGCTTCCAGGAGGAGGCAGACTTGAGCTGGGCCTTGGGAGTAACTAGGCTTCTGCAGATTCCATGAATTCATTTTGCAAACTGTTGTGGGCCAGGCGCGCTGGGTGAGGAGGTGGGAATCTAGACAGAAAGGTGACAGCCCTGTCGTCAATGGGTGGGAGTTGGGTGTGTGTGTAGGGTCGGGGTGGGGTTGGAGACAGACATATTGAGAGGTAGGTGGAAAATGGAAGGGCAAACCTTGGAAACACAACACAGGTAAATGAGGGGTCTGCAAAGGGTCCTGGGGCACTGGAGGAGGAATACCAGGTTGCCTGGGGAAGCCAGGGAAGGATGCTGAGGAGGGGTGCTCCATGTGAGACAAGGAGGGGGCCCTGGTGTTTGCCAGGTGGGTGGAGAATCCCAGGAGAGGATTCAACAAGCAGAAGGAACGGGGGAAGCCCCCAATGTGTGTGAGACTCCGTGTGGCCAGGGAATGTGTTCCCTACAAATGGATTGTATGGGACAGGAGCAGGGAGATGAGGCTGCGGGGTAGAAGGGTTTGGAGGCTGAGGATCTCCTTTGCAAAGCTTTAAGAGGTTTGAGATTTAACCTGTGGACAGTACAACCTCAAAGGGAGAGGCAGCTCTTTAGCCTGTGGAGGTGCAGAAGGTTTGGAGCTGGGATGTTTTAGAGACGGGGAAATTGACTGGGCCCAGGACCATTTCCTCCATGTCTCAGAGGCCTGATGCCTAGGGCATGGAAGCTTTTTAAGGCCCTGTGGAAACTATTTAGACCTGGAAAAACAAATTAACTGGCTCCAAAATACAAAGAGAAAACTGCAATTAAAGCCAATAAATGCATAAATGTTTATAGAATATAAATTATACTAATTAGACTGCTGGACCTCAGATTGCCTTGTAGAGTTATGAACAAATTATATTTAATGTAGACATGGGTGCATTTTAATGTGTTTGATGTGATGTGGGATGAGACACATGGAGGTCTTCAAAAGGCCCTCCATTTGGGCAACATGTTTGGTTGGATAAGGTCTGGCGGTGAGTAAGAGAAAGATGCTAAATAATAGTGGCTTACACAAGCTAGATATGCATTTCTTCCTCATAAGAATCTGGAGGTGAGCAGTCCTAAGTCTTATGGTGGTTCAGCGTCACCAAGTCTTCAGGACCCCAGGCTGCATCTGTCTTGCTGTTCCATTGTCCTTAGCAAGTGCTACCTTGTCCACGATGGTAGTTCCAACTGCAGCCATCAATCTACATTTCAGCCTACAGAACCTCAGTTTCCCTCATCTCCCATTGGCCGGAATTTAGTAACATGGCTACAGCTAGCCACAAGGCAGGCTGGGAGGTGTAGTCTTTATTCTGGGTGGCTCTGTGCCCTGCTAGAAACCACCAATTCTATAACTTTAGAAGAAGGGTAAAAGATATAGGGGGACAGTCAAGTTTGTGATGATGCTCCAGGCAAAAGGAGATAGACGTTTTAACTAGGGCAGGGCCAGTGGGCAGGAGAGAGGGGATTGAAATAGGAGATATTTAGTAGAATGTTTCAAGGGTAGAATCCCCAGTACTTAGTTATGTTGGCATAAGAGGGGAGAGGGAATAGGCTAGGCTGACTCAGGTATCTTTCTGAATTGGGTGACAATGAGGTAGAGCCCCCAGAAGGTGGAGAGGTTTGGGGGAGGTGAGTTCCGCTTTGGAGACAGGGAGGACCAGTGGGATGTCTGGGAGCGGGAAAGGAGGCCTGAAACTGGGAGGAGGGAAGCAGGAGCCCAGGGGCTGAGGCCAGTGGGGGCTCTAATTGGGCTTCTCCGCCCCCTCACCTCCTGCAGTGCCACCCACCATCAGCGTGCCCAAGGGCAGGGCAGTAGTGACTGTGCGGGAGGGCTCGCCTGCTGAGCTGCAGTGCGAGGTGCGGGGTAAGCCGCGACCACCCGTGCTCTGGTCTCGAGTGGACAAGGAGGCTGCTCTGCTGCCCTCTGGGCTGCCCCTGGAGGAGACCCCCGACGGGAAGCTGCGGCTGGAGCACGTGAGCCGCGACATGAGCGGGACCTACCGCTGCCAGACGGCTCGCTACAATGGCTTCAACGTGCGCCCCCGCGAGGCCCAGGTGCAGCTGAACGTGCAGTGTGAGTCCCATCGCCGCACCCGGGCTACCCTCCAAGCAGCCCCTCCCCTTTCCTGCCCCCTCGTCACCCTCACCCCAGTCCAACCCAACTCTTCCACCTACGGCTGATACCCCTAAACCCTTGACACCCCCCATGCCCAGGAACCCAGGGATCTCTGATCCTCGCCCCACTTTCACTATCAGGTGTCCCCCCTTCTTCATTCCCAGAGAGCCAGTGGGCAAAGCAATAAGTCTGATTTTAACAAGTGGAAATGGGGGTTGAAGGAGGAGGAAGGATCCTCAAGAAGGAACACATGGTGTCTGATAGCATAATGAAGCTAACCGCAGTTCTTAGTGCGTTTTAATATCCTAATTCATTGAACCGTTGCAGCCCTACGAATAAATTGTTATTCCCTCATTTGTACAAACGAGGAAACCGAGGCACTGAGAGGTTAAGTAACTTGCCTAAGATCTCACAGCCAGTAAGTGGCAGGGCTGGGATTTGAACCTAAGCCACCTAGGTCCAGAGATGGTGCTCTAATCCCCTAACTTTACGCTGGTCCTCACTACACGGGGGCCATTTAAAGCGTGCCCAGAGACCCAGTCCGCGAAAGCTTGGTGGGAGGAAATGCCCGGGAAGGGGTATCTGTGGGTCGCGAGGTGTGAGCGAGACAGTTATTTGAGCGTGCCGCGACTATGTATCCGAAGAGGGCAGGGGCGAGTGTGTCGCCTCCCCCGACTCGGCGAGCAGAGGTCCCGCTGACGGCCCCCTCGCCCCTAGTCCCGCCGGAGGTGGAGCCCAGCTCCCAGGACGTGCGCCAGGCGCTGGGCCGGCCGGTGCTCCTACGCTGCTCCCTGCTGCGCGGCAGCCCCCAGCGCATCGCCTCGGCCGTGTGGCGCTTCAAAGGACAGCTGCTGCCGCCGCCGCCCGCCGTCCCCGCCGCCGCCGAGGCCCCCGACCACGCAGAGCTGCGCCTCGACGCCCTTACCCGCGACAGCAGCGGCAGCTACGAGTGCAGCGTCTCCAACGACGTGGGCTCGGCTGCCTGCCTCTTCCAGGTCTCGGGTGAGCGTCCCGTCGGTCCCGCCCCACCCAGCCACGCCCACCTGGAGCCAGGCCCCGCCCTAACCCCAGCCTGGCCCTGCCCGGCGTGCGTCTCGGTCCGAAGGTTCTTGCCTTTCCAAGACCCGCCCAAGCCGAGCCTAGATCTTGCCCGGTGCCGCGGGGATCCAACCCGTGACCTCCTCTTAAAGCCCCGCCCCCAGACCCTGGGCACCGCCCTTCAATTATGCCCACTTTTAAAAGAAGTCTAGGCTTACGCCTGTCCTAGGCCCCGCCCATTACAGCTCAGCCGCTTTTCTTGGCCCCCTCCCTTCCAAGCCTCACCTGGCCAGACCTAGGCTTCGCCCCTCTAATCCCGCCTGCATCCAGTCTAGGACCCCTCCCTTTCAGCCACACCCAGCATGGACCTCGCCTGCATGAGGCACAGGCTCCACCCCCTCCAGCCTCGCAGGATCCCTGCGTTCCGCTTCCAGCCTCTCCGGTAGCCGGCTGCCCTTCACCCCTCCAGTCCTGCCCACTCACTCCCGGGCACCTCCCCGTCTCAGCCATCACGTTTCTGGCCCCTCCTGCTTTGTCCTGGAGCTCTGAGGCCGCGGATAGAGCGCTCTCTTTTCCCAGCCTCAGTCCCAATGTGAGGGGCCTGAGCTGCAGTTTAGAAGAGAGAAGACACCCCTCAGCAGCTTCTCTTGAACGCAGGGGTTGGTCCTGGGCCCGTTAACACACATTTCCTGAGTGTCACCTCAACGGTGCAGGCCCCTCGTGCCCAGAAATCCCTTGCAGTCCCACTCCCAGTTCCGCACCAAGTCTTTTTCGGGTGGGTTGTTTGGGGCTGCAGATGGATCAAAAGGGGTGGAGGCCGTGCGAGGCCGAGGGGAACGGAAAGGGGCTACCAGAGTTGCCGGCGCCCCCTTCCCCCGTATGTGGAGAGCCTCACTCCCTGCCAGAGCTGGTGGCAGCGCCCCTGACGGAGAACCCTAGACATGCCT
Source organism: Bradypus variegatus (assembly GCA_004027775.1). NCBI lineage: Eukaryota > Metazoa > Chordata > Mammalia > Pilosa > Bradypodidae > Bradypus > Bradypus variegatus. The sequence continues at coordinate 13,879 of PVKY010001079.1, read as the reverse complement.
CTCGCCGGTTCCACGACACCCCCAGCTTTCCCAACAGCTCCCAACTGCCCGGGTACCCCTTCAGCCCTTGTGGGGATCCTCAGTCAATAGCGGGGTTCCAGCTAGGACCACAGGTCACTGGCCACCTCTCCAGCCCCTCCCCATGCCACCCGGCCCTGCCAGCGAGAGGACCCTGTGACATGTCCCACCTCCTCTCCCTCTTCCCCTGTTCTCCCACACTTTCCCTGTCTCCCCACCTTTTTGTCTCTATCCGTCTCTTCTCTTTTCCTTCTCCTTCAATATCCTGATCAACCCTTCTTTGTGTCTTTTCCCCCTTTCTCTTTCACTGTGTCTTCCTTAATACCTTCTCTGTGTCTCTTCAAATTTCTCTTTTCTGTGTCTTTCCTCTGAAAATTTTACTCTCCCTTCTCTCCATGTCCCACCTTTCCTCCCACCCCACCTCACTCTCCCCAACCCCCTCTTTGCCCACCATGTCCTCTCCTCACAATTCCCCTCTGTCTCCCCCACCCCCTCTCTCTGCTCTACCCTTCCTCCCTGATTCCCTCTCCCGTGTCTCCTCTCTCTGTGTCTCTCCTCATCCCCCCACCCGCCATGGCCCCATGCCCACTCCCCACCCTCTCAGCCAAAGCCTACAGCCCGGAGTTTTACTTCGACACCCCCAACCCCACCCGCAGCCACAAGCTGTCCAAGAACTACTCCTGCGTGCTGCAGTGGACCCAGAGGGAGCCCGACGCGGTGGACCCCGTGCTCAGCTACAGGCTCAGTGTCCGCCAGGTGTGCTGAGTGGGAACAGGGGCCCGGGCGCAGGTGGCGGGTAAAGGGGCAGACCCTGGAAGCATCCATCACGGCCAGGGGAAGGGGTTGGAGACAGAGGCTTGAACACATTGGCCCTTTTTTGGACTGAGCATCAGGGGCAGAGAGAAAATGCTCTGGACACAGCAGCAGGAGCTGGGAGGCTCTGGGGACTGTCCCCTTTGGGTCCTTGCTCTGGGCACAGCTGAGAATTGGGCAGGGGTCTGCTAGGGTCTTGGGGTGCCAGAGTCAGCACTACTCACAGAACACAGTGACTACTCTTGAGGTGGGGGTGTCAGTTTTTTGCCTACAAAAGACCAGAATCACTAGTTGGTCTCTTGCCCCATCTAATTTATTCAGTTCTGCCCAGCCCAAGGGACATTTGGCATGGAGGGTAAGAGTGTGGTTCTAAGGCAGACTGCCTAGGCTAAATCCCAGTTCCATGTGAGCTTGGACAAGTATAAATCTCACCCACCTCAATTTCCTTATCTGTAAAATGGGAGTAATGATAATATCCCACCTCATAGGATCGTTATTTTGAGGATGAAATGAAGTAATAATGGCAGAGCACTTTGAGCAGTGCCCAGCACACATCACTTGTTCACTATGCATTGCTGTCACTATTATTGACTGGGCTGGGAGGATGGCATGGAAGGGATGATGGTCCCATTTCACTGATGAAGAAGCTGAGGGCCTGACTTCCTCTTTCTGCTGCCCCACGTTGCCCCTAGGGCCTTGGGCTGTTAGCCTGGTGGTGAGTGTGGCCTGCTGGGCATCTGGAATTCCCTGTATCCACAGCTGAACCAGCACAACGCCATGGTGAAGGCCATCCCGGTGCGGCGCGTGGAGAAGGGGCAGCTGCTGGAGTACATCCTGACCGACCTCCGTGTGCCCCACAGCTACGAGGTCCACCTCACGCCCTATACCACCTTCGGGGCCGGTGACATGGCTTCCCGCGTCATCCACTACACGGAGCGTAGGTGGTGGTGACGACGATCATGGGAAGGGTGGGCCCATCTCGTGCGGGGAGACTCCTGCCAACCTCCCCACATGGTTCCCAGGCTTGGGGCTCCCCACTGCACGGTACACCCCGTCACTGCAGACCAAGCCTGTCGAGCCCCAAGTCTGGCTCTGAGGACCCTGTCCCCTGGTCCCAAGCCCAGGCACCCTCTGCATGTCCCCAACACCTCGGTTCTGATTTGGTTTTTCCCCTTGCTTTCTCAGCCATCAACTATCCGAACCTGTCAGGTGAGGACCTGCCCTCCCCACCTCCTTCCCTTTACAGACACAAAGTGTCTCCTGGGGGGTGGGAGGTGGAGGGGACCCTGAGAGATACCCAGAGAGAAAATGATCTCTCCCTTTTGTCTCTGTGGGGTGGGGCTGTCAGCCAGGAGGGGACGCAGGAGGGAGCAGGGCTAGGCTTGAGGAGCTTTACGTTCAGGATTTATTCTGGGGCTTTAAAGGCAGTGGAGGGGGGTGTCAGGAGTGAAGTGGGGGCATCTCTACCTTGGAGCTCTTTGCCCTCACTCAACACCTTTCTTGACCTCTAACTCCTTCAGCAAACACCCCCACAGTCTCAAAAAGAAAGACAAGCAAAGGCCAGGCTAATCCATACCCCCTCTTCCCTGGGGCAGGGGCCTTTGTTTATGATCCATGGACTCCCAAGGGATCTGGGTATAGAATTCAGGGGTCCATGAACTTGTTACCTGGTAGAGCATAAAATTAATTCCTTATTTTCCTTAACTTCTAGTAGAAATTTGACATCTTCAATGATGAATGTTGGCAACAAACCATTAATAGAAATTTAACATCTTCAATGATGAATGTTGGCAGCAAACCATAGTAATATAATCAGTACCTGTGGCTTTGGCATCAGTAGAAATCAGGTGTTTTCACATCACCTTAGAGTTGTTACAGATATCTGGAAATATTTATGTTCATTAGTATTTCAAAATCATGGTAGTTAGTTATTAGACCTACCACTAGAACTTGTGATTTAATTTGTTAATAAGGGAAGCCCATTTATTATAATATTTTGACAACTGTATTTCAGTGTAATTGATTTCCCTTGTAATCTTATGTGTTTTTATTTGATGCATCTAAAATCATAATTCTGAATTGGGGTCCTTAGGCTTAACTAGATGCCAAAAGGGTCTGTGCCACAAAATAAGGTTAAGGAACAAATTTATTCTGGGAACAAATTTGTCACATGCCCTGGTTGCCTGGTTTCTCAAGCCCTGAATTACTGGGCCCATTGCTGGGATGCCTGGAGCTGCCTCAGGGGTGGTGGGAAGGGTGAAGCTGTCCCAAAGGGGCTGAAGAGGAAGCCTTTTGGTCTCATCTCCACCCCCCACCGCCACCCCATGCAGACAACACCTGCCACTTTGAAGATGAGAAGATCTGTGGCTACACCCAGGACCTGACAGACAACTTTGACTGGACACGGCAGAATGCCCTCACCCAGAACCCCAAGCGCTCACCCAACACCGGTCCCCCCACTGACATCAGTGGCAACCCTGAGGGTGAGGAGCTTGGCTTGCCACCAGGGATGGAGGGCTTCTTGGGGGAGGGGTCTAGACCTGGAGAGCCCTGTTCTGGGGTATGGGAGATAGTCCCTACCTTTAAGGAGCTTCCTTTCTGCTGGAGGAGACAGTCCTGCCCCCAGGGGAGCCCCAGTCTGTGGGAGACACAGCCCTGCCCTCAGAGAGCCCCACTCTGAGGGGGATACACTGCTCAGCTCTTATTCCAATAGGATCAATAAGAAGACAAATTGCAGTAGAGCTGAGAACTCATGACTGGAGACCCAAACTCCCCATGCTGTGCCAGAAGGATAGCGTGGGATGGGGTGAGGCACCTTGGACTCACAACTGAGGTTTAGGTGGAGAGGGAAGTGGATGGAAAGAGGCAGGGGTGGGGTGAGGAGGAACCTGTTGGTGTCTGTCCTCCTTCCCCACAGGCTACTACATGTTCATCGAGACATCCAGGCCCAGGGAGCTAGGGGACCGGGCGCGGTTGGTAAGTCCCCTCTACAATGCCAGCACCAAGTTCTACTGTGTCTCCTTCTTCTACCACATGTACGGGAAGCACATCGGTGAGTCTGCAGACCTGGTGGTCTGTCTGAGGGAGGAGGAAGGGGGTCCACAGGAGGCCAGGGACTGGCCCAGGTGAGGCTGAGGCTTCCCAGTTTGACTGGATCACAGGTCCTTGGAGGGGATGTGGGTAGAAGGTTGGCAGGGGAGAAAGTCAGAGCCAGCTTCTCTGAGGTCTCGAGATTATCAGGCTCCCTGAGTCTGCAAAGGAAAAGGCTCCAAAGATGAGATGAAAGTCATGAAAGGGATGAAGAAAAATAAGAGGGTGCATGTAACTGCCAGGGTCTAGGTGATGCCCTGGGGGCTTTACACCTGCCAGGTAAAGGAGAAGGAGGTGGTATTTTTACAAATTCAGAGAGGTTAAGAATTTGCCCAAGACCACATGGCAACCAAGGTCTGTCTGACTCCCCCAGACACAGGGTTCGAAAGGTGTGGCTTTAGAAGCCCCGAGAATAACCCCAACTTTCTAAATGCATGGGTGAATGTAAGGAATGTCCTCCTGGAAGAGACGGCAGTGGCAGGCGTGTCAGATTAATCAATGAACTCATCGGTTCAGCTGTGACTTCTGGAGCTCCTGCTCTGTCCAGGCTTCCGGCGCTGCAGTTAACAAGATGGATGAGTCTCCCGTCCTCTTGGCACTTATAATCAAGTGGAAGAGGAATATATTAAACAACTAATTGTACCAGGCAGGGCTATACCTTTCCCTGAGTTATTTCCTTTATAATGCTTACCACCAAGAGAACGTCAGCCCCATGAGGGCAGGGGCCTTTGTCTTGTTCACTGATGTAATCCCTGGTGCCCAGACAGGGCCTGGCACCGAGCGGTGCTCAGCTGAGTGAATGAATGAATGACAGGGAGATCTGGGCTCCATGAACCCTGGCATAACCTCCAACCCTGGTTTCTGTGAATGTCCTTGACTGTAGTCATGGAAGAGTCTTCATTCATTCAGCATTTAATCATTGAGAAGTAAAAGGAATTTGACACAGACATTGCCTTAAGGAGCCAAGTAGGGAGGAGAAGATGTGAGTCCCAATCGCTGCCACACCACAGAGCAGAGAGAATGGTCAGGGCCTGGGGGAGCTGCAGCTTAAGGACTCTCAGAGTTCACAGGAAGGGTAGAGGCCTCGCTGCTCAAGCCCGGGAAGACTTGGAAGAGGTGGCATCTCACAGTGGTCTTGAAGAGTGGGAAAGATTTAGCCAGGTCAACGTGGTAGGGGAGAATATCTCAAGCAGAGGGGGCAGCCCGAGCAAAAGCCCAGAGGCTGGAAAGCGTAGAAGGTTTCCAGGCACCAGCATACAGTTCATTTTGGCTTTGGAGGTGACAAGGAAGATAGGGAAGAATGTAGTGAGGTTGAGGGTCTTGGGATCTGGCTGATCCCTGAGAAGGGATGTCAGGAAGCCCCTGAGCAGGGGGAAACTTGGAGTTGAGGAGGTCCTCAGGGAAGGGTAAAACAATTCGATATTTCTTTGAGTAGTGAACAAGTGGGACTCCCCCTTCAGGGTCCTTGGGCAGGGTGGTAGAGGAGGAAGGAAATGTTTGGGGACTGAGGCTGGAACCCAGGGTGATACAATAGGGGAAGATCTCCAGGAGGGGGAAGAGAGAGAGGTCCCTTTGGGGCAGGTGGAGACCCTGAAAGGCACTGGGGCTTGGGCTCAGCCAAGGTGGGAAGCGAGCACCTCCAGCCCATGGGGTACATCTCCTGCTGGGGAGGGTGCCCCCTCATGCCTTGAACCTGGGTCTGAGGCTGCGGAGGGGTTTCTGGCTGTCTCAGTCCCTCCTTGTCCCTCTGCTCCCATTCTGCCCAGCAGCTCTGGGTACCAGCTGTCCCTAGACCTTGTGTCTAGCTCGCTCTCCTTAGTCCAAGCCAACTCCTTTCCTCCCAAGCAGGCTCTCCCCCACTGGCGTGGGCAGGGTCTGTCTGTCTGGTGTCACAGATGGTGCGGCTTTGTCTGTGGGCATTGCCATGGAAATGCCAGCCACTGGGCACTGGCTAAGATTGATTCCGCTTTCCTCCAAGCCAGGCCTGGAAGAACAGGGGAGGGGCTGTGACATTGCCTGAATGCCCTTAGCCAAACCATGGTCCCCTCCTCTTCCAGTGCCCACCAGTGCCACCAGAAGGCCAGGGACAGATGGGCTCCGTGTTCCCAGGCTAAGGCCTCCGAAATTCCAACTTCACTCTTTTTTAGCACAGTTATGTAGCACATAAATCAACTTTTTTTGTTTCTGGCTTTGTCCTAAGCACCAATATTAGAGAATTGAGTGGATAGTTGTAGTCACCTCTCAGAATACATATATTAAGTATTAAAAATGTTTAAGTCTGTTCCTGTCCCTCCAGAAATCATCTCGTGTCATGTACTGCCAAGGGTGTGCGTTGTGCTCTTTGGGAATCAGACTGGGCCCCGCGGCCTGGGGCACCTCCCCATGTAGAGGGGGAAGGGAGATCTGTGGGTGTGTTGTGGGGGGCATGGATTTGGGTGGGGGCTTAGCTGATTAGCAGATGACAGCAAGTGTGCCGGATGTCCTGATGACCAGTCTCCTGACGCTGTCCTCTCTCTACCCCATGCTCAGGTCCCCCAGGCCTGACGGGGCATCAGACCAGCCTGGGGGAGGTTGTTCCGCTGCCCATGTCCTGGGCCCTCCCCTCTAACAGTGGTGCCGGGAGCAGCAGTGGAAGGGGGCTTGGTGGATGTGGACTGTGCTCTTGTTCTGACCTCACTGCACACACACCCTGCCCCCCACAGGTTCCCTCAACCTCCTGGTGCGGTCTCGGAACCAAGGGGCCCCGGACACGAACGCCTGGTCCCTCAGCGGCAATAAGGGCAACGCGTGGCAGCAGGCCCACGTGCCCATCAACCCCAGTGGGCCCTTCCAGGTGAGTCCGTCATCCGCAGCCCCTCTCAGGCCCTCCCAGTCCTCGGGCAGTCCCTCCAGCCCGCAGCCTTCAGCCAGGCCGAGTGCTTGCTCCTGGGAGCTGCCGAGGAGAACAGGCAGGGGACGGGGAATAATGGGGGTGGGGGTGGGGGTCTCCAGGAGGACGGAGGGAGGAGGGTGCCATGGGAAGGCCACTGGTGCCTGGCAGAGCCTCTTCAGCCCCGGCAGCCTGCTCTCTGACCCCATCCCAGATTATTTTTGAGGGGGTTCGAGGCTCAGGCTATCTGGGGGATATTGCCATAGACGACGTCACGCTGAAGAAGGGGGAGTGTCCCCGGAAGCAGCTGGATCCCAATAAAGGTGAGAGAGTGGGATCGGTTGGGGGTGAGTGGTGGGCACCCACGCGAGCCAGGGTGGGGGGTGGGGTGCTTGTTTCTGCATGGGGGGCCCGGATGCATGTGTCTGTGCCTGTGTGCTGCACACATGCCTGCAGGTCGGGTGCCCACCTCGGACCCTATCCCGACTCAGGATATGGGGTGAAGGGAGGGCAGTGAGACAACATGGACCCTATCCTCCTGTGAGCATCTGCAGCTGTGTCTGGGAACAGCTCTGGGTACCTGGGCGTCCAGGGGCAAATGCCTGCTCTCCTGCCACTTGAGTGTACTGAGCCCTTACTGTGTACCAGGCAAGGTACAAAACATGCCTGTGCGTGGCCTCATTAAATCCTCACAGCAGTCCTTTGGGGTTCCTCTTCCTATTAGACCTATTTTGCAGAAAGGACACTGAGGCCCACTGAGGCTGAGTAGATTGCCCAGAGACTTAATGAGCAGCAGAGCCAGGAACCCTGGCAGACTGACATGACCGCACAAATCCCACCCCATGTCTGGGCCCACGCATGTGTCTGTGTGCCTTGGGGCAGGGGGTGGGTGGTGCCCACCTTCAGGCCCCCCAGAGAGATGGGGCAGGGTAGCAGGCACCTCCCCACAGTCTGCTGACCGAGCCCCGGCCCATCTTCCTCTCTCTCCTGCCACAGTGGTTGTGATGCCAGGCAGTGGAGCCTCCCGCTGGCCCTGCCTGCAGGTCTGGGGGCCCGTGGCCATCTTCCTCTTGGCGTGGCAGAGATGATGAGAGCTGTGTGGCCCCCCCACCCCGCCCCCGGCACACCAAAGTGTCCGCATCGTACCAAAGACTGACCCCCGCCAGCCGGGGTGCCCAGGGGCAGGGCCGGCCCGCCAGGGAAGGGGGCCTGCATCAGCTGTGAGGACGAGCAGAGGAGCAGGACAGAGGCCCAGCGCTGAGGCCCTGGAGACGGTTGTCGACACGCGCGCACACTCACACTCTCGCACTCTCACATGCAGAGATATATTAAAGCACAAGTTTCTATCCAACCTGCCAGCACCTTCTTTCCTGCAGAGACAGGGGACTCCGCCTGGATGGTGTCCGCCACCCCAAGGACCCAGGCGTGACACGGGCCTCGTCCCGGCTGCATTTGTGGTGTGTTTCTGACCTTCCCCTGCCCCCTAACTCAAGGCCGAACTCCAGCCCAGTGGCTTTGCCAGAAGGGAGCCAGAAGTGGGGCAGGCACGGAGACTCCTCCCTCGGCCTGGCTCTGGGACTCCCTGGGGTTGGGGAGGCAAGAGCCAGAGGAGGGCCAGGAGGGACTCGGCGAGCTCTTGGATGTCCCCTGTCCAGGGGACAGTGGAGAAGGTGGGGCCTGCTGCACACAATTCTGTTTCCAGAGCGAAGGCTGGAGGATGGAGACCCCAGGTTGCTGCAGATCGCCGACTCTTCCTGAGATGCTCTATGTCCCCCTGTCACTGTGTCCTCTTTGAAGGGACCCAGCACCTGACCCTGCCCACTGCAGCCCACTCCCACATGCCCCTGGGTTCCTGAGAGCACAGCCCTGCTCTAGTCACCTGGCCTCAACTCAGCCCCCACCTGGGTCTCAGAGGAGCTGTGACAGTGGTGACCAGGCCATTTTCTCCGGTGAGGCTTGACTTTGAGAGGGACAAAGAAGTCCTTGAGTGATTTTGTGCCCCCAAATTGTACACTAAATTTAGCGGTGGAGTGGAGCTCCGTTTCTTATATACTCGATATGAAAGGGATTCCGGTGTGTGTAGCAGAGCTGCCTCTGCCTCCCCCTTGCTGCACGGCACTGCCCAGTCACCCAGGGCTAGGGAAGGAGGGGCTTGTAGAGCTGGGGAATGGGGCTGGGAGCAGCTGCCGGTTCCCTCGCTCCTGGCAGCTGAGTCTCGCACTCTGGGCTGTGAAGGGGTTCCCTGTCCTTGGGTCCTGGGTCGGTGGCTAGGGATTGGCATGATGGGATCTGGACCTCTCCTCAGTGTCACTCCTGAGCCCCTCACCCAGCCGTCCACGGAGGGGAGGCATTCCAGCCCCTCCCAGGCTGTCGTTATGACTGCGTGTGTCTGTGTGTCTGCGTGTGCACGTGTGCAGGTGTGTGTGCCCATCTTTGTCTATGTGCCACTGTGAGTACCTCTCTGAGCAGGAGCATGTGCAAATATGGGTCCATGAGTGCAGTTATACAGATCCATGTGCTGCGAGGCTGTGAGTGTGTGTGCCTGTGCATGTCAGCATGTATGTGCATCTTTATGAGGGACATGTACGTTTGTGGGGTGCTGGCCAAACTTAACCACTTCCAGCTCCATCCCGTAGTCTCAAACTGCCTGCCGTGGCCTGAAATTCCACCTTTCATCCCATGTGGATGACAGAGCTTACAGATGACCCTATTAAAATGCAAGCACTTTTGGTGGGGTGGGTGGGGGCAGGTCACAGGGCTCCTCCTGGGGCCTTGGGTGGGAGCAGCTGCAGAGAAGAGCATGGAGCTCAGGCAGCAGTGCAGCACCAGGAGGCAGGCAGGGAACCAAGGCAAATGCTGCCCATCCCAGGCCTGTGTTATCATCATCACCAGCAGCTGGTGGGTGGCCGGGCCAGGGCTGGAGCAGGCCCTCCTGTGTCCCGGCCGACCGGAGTGGCTGCTTTCCTGGCCCAGCCAAGGCCTCTGTCCAGAACGAGTGGCTCCAGGTTCCCAGAATGCACTTCCATCGTGTCTGCCGGGTATTGTTCCTTAATTGTTCCATCTGTGCAGGATCTGTCATCCCAACTAGACTGTGAGCTCCTCCTCTGCACCTTCCCACCCCTCTCCCTCACCTCCTGCTCATGCCCAGCACAGGGCCTGGCCTGCTGTGCTAATCTCTTGGTGGGTTTGCCCAGTGGGAGGGATGAGATAAACCCATGGTTCACAGCCCCAGCTGCAGAATACAGCCACCAAAAGGTCTTTTAAGAAGTACCAGTTCTTGGGTCCCATCCCAGAGATTTAGATTTAAGTGGACTGGAGAGCAGCCTGGTGTCAGGAATGTTTGCAAGGTCCTCAGGAGAACCTGGGGATGGGAGCCACTGGCCGGACACCTCCTGGTGCTTCCTCTGTGCCCTTGCTGGCTGGGGTAGGTGCCAGAGATTCAGAGATGAATCACCCCAACCACTTCCCCCTTGGGGCTCCCATGAGGGACCCACGTCTGTAAACACAGAGCCTGGCGTGGAAGAGGTACTCAGTACATGTTGGCCGAGTGGAACAACATGCTTGTGGTCCCCGAGTTCTTGGTCTGTTTAGAGACACAGCATGTGGTGGCAGGGACAGAGCGTGCAAGGCGAGGAAGTAGCAGGAGTGCTCTAGGATGTCAGAGAGGGTGGAGGACAGCCCCCCTGAGGATAGCTGGACCTAGGCTTTGGTCACTGGTGCTTAGGCCTCTTTGTGCTTGTGAGTAACAGGGTGTCTGTGTGAGGTGCCAAGGTCCTTGTGTATGAACAGGTGATGGGTGATGTGTGCCACTGGGTGTGCAGGGATGTGGGTGCCAGTGGATGCTAATGGATCATGTGAGTGCTCAGGGGTGTGTGAGTGTGTGTGTGTGTGTGTGCACATGTCAGTGGGTCTGCAAGTCCTGAGTGTCTTAGTGTGTCACTGGGTGACGTGTGTGTCAGTGTTCATGTGTCTTTGAGTCAGCCTCCATCTATCAGGGTCTGCCTGTGCTGTATCTTTCTGTGCCAGTGTGTGTCAGGGTCTGTGTGTTGATGGTCCATGAAAAAACCCAGCCCACGGGGGAGCTGGCAGGCTGGCTCCAGGGCATTTCCCCAGTGGCAGCCTCAACATCTGGGCCAGGGTGGCTGAGGCATTTTATGGCCTTAAAACAGGGAGTCTGGGGTCAGCCCTCCACCCCTGCCTCCACCCTGCTGTGTGGGTAGGAGAGGGGGAGTCTCAGCTTGGCCATCTGCCTTGAGATCACAGACAGCCACCCATGGGTGCAAAGCAGAGCCTGCAGACTGAGGCTCCTCCTGGGACGCTCCTCACACCCTTGCCCTCTCTGGGATAGGCCCGGCACCTCTTGCCCATTCATTCTCCTTCCTCTCTGCTCTGTCAGAGCCAGGGTGGGCCTCAGAGGTCCATCCCCTCATGGTGCAAATGAGGGCGCTGAAGCCCAGAGAGTGAAAGAGACAGCCAGTTGGGGTGGAGCCAGCCTTGGAAGCCAGGCATTGGACCCCTAGGGGTGTCGTACACTGGCCTGTTGCCCCTGGGGTCTCCTGCCAGGCAGCAAGGGGGAGCTCAGTCAAACCGCTCCATCTCTCGGGAGCTGGTGGAGATGTCACTGGGCTCCTTTACGGCACTGGGAGATGTACTGTTTCCCTGCCCCAAATTCTGGCCTCTCAATTCAGGCCACCCCAGGACAGCCCCAGGTGCTCTCTGGAGGCTGCCACCCTCTGCCCACATAGGCTATGGCTCCTGCCTCTCCCCGGGGCTCCCTGATAGAAGGGGCTCCATTTTCCTCCCCTCTCATCTGGGCTGGGAATGAAGGTCAGCTTGTCCTCATCCTGTTCTCTTCCCTCTAAGGACCAGGAGGGCGTGGTTGGGGGATGTAGGGCAAATCCTCATGTCTTCCTCTCCCTGGACAGTTCAAGGGAGTTGGGGTGGGGGAGTATTTCCGGGGTCTCTTCCCCAGGAATGGGATGGGAGCCCCTGCTCTGGGGAAAATGTGTCATGGGGAGTAGGGCCATGGATTGAGATTTAGCTCTGGATTCAGGGGAGTCCTCTCTGTTTCCCAAGGCAGCGAGCATCCTCCTCTCTGTTGAGTTAGTGCCGTGTGTGTGTGTGTGTGTGTGTGTGTGCATGTGTGTGTTTGTGTGTGTGTTTGTGTGTTGAAAGGCAGAAGGATCATTCTTTCTTGGAGCTCCTTTAAGCTTCAGAGCTGAAAGGGACATTCGAGACCATCTAATCCTGCCCCCATGGTGTGGCTCAGGAAGCTTTAGTCCAGAGAGAATCAGCGCCTGCCCAAGCCCCTCCCTGTCCCCGCCGTCCTGCCACCTGCGTTCTTCTCCCAGGGGCCCTGGGAGGAATGCCGGACCCTCCCCTCTTCCCAGCTGCCCTCATCGTCACCGTCTCAGCCCAGCTGTGGTGGCCCCTCTGCCCCCGTGGTCTCCAGCCATCTTCCCTGCCCCAGGGTGGCCGGCTCACCAAGGCCTTTCTCCCCACCCCAGGAGAACAGGCAGGGGAAGGGAGGGAGCTGCTCTAGCCCTGAGGCCTCAAGATGGGAAAAAAGCCAAAACCCCCCAGCCCAGGCCCACCTGTCAGACCACCCCACCCTCCCCACCACCAACGTAAAAGCACAACAGGAGATCCCTTATTAATGGGTGACATGTATTGGGGTTGTCTTTTCACTCACACGACCCCATCCTCACCCCTTTGCCTTGTTCTCTGTCTCCGCCCTAGCCTCTGTCCCCACTTTGTCCCTAAAATGTAACCTCTAGTTGCGGACGCAGTTGTTTCGATCAATAAAGCTACAGTGTTCCAGCACCCAGGGTCTGGCTCTGTGTCAGTGGGGGCGGGTGGGCAGTGTGGGAGGACCAGGCCAGGTGGGCATATGGGGGCTGGGGGCTTCTCCCAGCTCCCTGGGGGCAGCCCTTCTCTTCAGCACCTGTCATCGTGGAGCCTGATGCAGGGAAGGGGTGGGGGGGGCCTGGGTCCCGGTCACTCCCCAGTGAACTCAGCAGTTCTCACTCATTGATTCATACATTCAACAATTTCCAGCCAGATCTGTGGACCCATGTGTTAAGGGGGGTGAGGGGGAGATGAACGTTAAGCTAATGATTGCATCTAGAGATGTATAATTATGAATGCAAGTAGGGCTATGCAGGAAAATTGGTGCTGTGAAAGAAGATAATAGGAGGGGGCATTATTTGGGTTGGGGGCTTCAGGGAAGACTTCCCCAAAGAAGAGGCATTTAGGAGAGACCTAGAGAATGATGGTGTTGGCCTTCTGGGACCAGGGCAGGCTTCCAAGCAGAGGGAGCAGAATCTGCAGAGGCCAGGAGGGGTGAAGGAACTCGGGAGGCTTAAGGAAGGGGAGAAGGGCAGGGAAGGAGGAGTGCAGTTGGCAGGGGGCAGGGGGGATGCTGCTGGCAATGTGGATGGGTGGTCCCAAAGGCCTTCTGAGTCAAGGGTTCTCGGCCTCAGTGCTACTGACATCTCGGGCTGGACAATTCTTTGTTGTGGGACCATCCTGTCCATTTTAGAATGTTTAGCAGCATCCCTGGCCTCTACCCAGGGGACAAGATACCCTAGCACCCCACCCCCCACTCTAATTATGGCAACCAAAAATGTCCCCAGACATTGTCTAATGTTCCCTCGAGGCAAAATTGCCTCTGACTGAGAACCTAGGACCTGTTCACTAATGAAAGCTAGATGAAGGCAGAGGTTTTTAGAGGTTTTTGTCTGTTGGGTTGCACTGGATGTTTCCTAAACACCTACAATAGTGCCTGGTACACAGTAGGTGCTCAGGAAATGTTAATAGAGTGAGCAAATGAATGCATGTCGAGAACGCTGGATTTTAATATAAGTGTGAGGGGAAGCCATTGAAGAGTTTTAAGCTGGAGAGTAACATGATCCCACAGTACTTTCAAATTTAATTTTACCCAACTTTGAGAGAGGGAGGTGGAAACACATAAAAAAGAAGGTATTGCTACTTCAGATAAATGTTTCCTCACCCCAAGAGATGTTGGTTCTTTTAAAAAGTATGTAAAAAAGACAATAGGTAACACATGTTAGAATCATTGTTTTTAAT